>CALNHX010009335.1:0-50879 GCA_940337035.1 Agriotes lineatus
AATATCTGGAATTTATAATCTACGAGAAATAGTCACGTTAAGGGTTAAATTCCTACAAATTGTGAAAAATAATAATTGCTGATTTGATACGTAGTAGTAATAAAGCATTCTCTACGATGAAATTTGACTTCAAGTCACAAATATTATTCAAATATATAATTTAAGATTATTTGATTCCATTTAACGCGGTATATTACTACAAAGCCAGTAAAACCAGTAAAACTGAGTGTTGTGCTATGCCGCTGAACTGTCTATTCAAGTACGTAATAGAGTTTTCAAAGAGCTACAACGAGCTTTATTTTGGTCGGGAATAACCAGAAGGTGTTTGCTGACTAGAATTTATTTAGTTAGAAGCCAAGGTAGAGCATTCAGGTACAAGATAAACATTCAGAAGGTTAGTGACCATTTCTTACAAAATAATAAGAAATTATAAAAGCAAGTTTGGTGCTGCAAATCGTTAATCTATTTTAATTATATTTAGAAGTTAATTTTAGAAGAATTATTTTTCTAAATTCAATAGTCATTTGAGTACTCAACGTTTTCGACAATTATATTTTGAAATTTGAACATTTTGGAATTAGGTTATATTTAGAATTTTTATTTTTTAATCAAGTTTGGATACATTGAACATTTGATTAAATTATGTTTTTACAATCTGTATTTTATTTTGTAATGTCAGATCAAACTTCAATGTGCTGTGCGTACTAACAAACTGAACACACAAATTTAACTTTATGAAGTACCTGAAACTTGTATTTGATTTATAAAATCACATAGTTACTTTATTTTAAAAGGAATTCAGTATTTAGTTTCAATAGAGGAAGTTGTTAGTTGAAGATTAACTCATTCAGCTGGAAATTAGGAGTCCTATTGCCTATAAAACTGACGAGTCGTGGCTTAAACAATAATATTTACATGACATAATTTCAAATGTCAAATTGATTTAGGAGTTACGTCAATTCCTACTTATAATATTACGAAGTAAGGTAAGTATACAAGCGAACTGTACCTGATGGTATTTGTTTTTAATAATTAGTAAAAGAGTATATTTTATTTGATACTACAAAGTGTAGCTTAGATATGTTTCAATTGACAACCCAAGTAGGGTTCAAAAGAGAGTGCTATATTTTGGCTCACAACGTAGAGCTTGACATTAATACAAATAACACCGCGAGAAGGAGTGTTATATTTCAATTGAAGCTAGAAAACAAAGTGCAAAGTGCATTTATTTGCTTTTTAGGTGTAGTCGATTTTAATGAAACCAAGTGTACAATTCCCTAGCCAATTCGCCATTATTTTAAATTTTGCCATCAAAGCTGCCATTTCACAGTTCCACCGAACTCGCACCTGTGCGATAAGCTCGCCTTAAACATCTAGTTTCCAAGTACGTACATTATCTTATTAAGTATTTCAAATGTCGGGATCGGTAGCTCAGTGGTTATGTATTCTGCATACTGATCTAGGGGTCCCGGTCCTAGTGAAGTTTATAAAAAATAAAAAGTGAGGATGAAAGTAAAAGCTCCCTTGCTAGGGTTGGAACTCCTTAGTCTCGGCAACATTCTAAGTAGAACTTTGACCATATAATAATAATAATAATAATAGTGTTTATTTCCAAACTAATTTACATTTTTTTTTGTATTGACATTAACTAATAGAATAGAATGGAAAAGCGATGGCAATCAGATGAACCCTACTAGGGGGATCCCTGCTCTTCCTTATCACCACAGTAAGAAAAAAAATCAAAAAATGAACAAATGAAAAACACTGACAAATCACCAAGCATATGAACCAAAAATAACAACATAATACAAATTTCAAAATTTAAAAAAAAAACTAAACTAGCCAACCATACAATATAGCTGCAATGCGCAATACCTGCAATACCCAGTCACCCACGAAGAATTACAAATACAAATAATAAAAATAATAAAAATATGCCTTAAAATAATATTAAATAAAATGATATATAAATTAATAATTCTAGTCTAATCAATGCCCTCAAATAACCAACCCTTTAGTTGAAGTTTAAAAATAGGTAGAGCACATGTTTTAAAAGTAAAAGGGATATTATTATAAAGTTTAGCAATATTATAGGAGAATGAACGTTTATACAATTGAGTCCGATGTGATGCAAAATGTCTCAAATTTAAATTATGAATCTCAGTACGAAATTTTATTTTATTGTACAGGTAAGGAGGAGATTTATTGATAATTATTTTATGATAAAATACGAGACAATGTAATAGACGCCTTTTTTCCATACTAAGCCATTTGGTCTCTTTAATTTTGTGAGAGATATGTTCTCGACGTCTAATACCATGGATAAGTCGCAAACAGGAGTTTTGGACAATTTGAACTCTTTTGCTAGTCGATTTATCAATACAAGGACCATACACGATATCGCAATAATTAAACTGTGATAACACCAATGAGTCACATAAAAGCACTTTAACGTTTTTGTTTAAACTTTGTCTATGATTATAAAGCAGTTTAAGGTTTCCATAAGCTATACGAGTATATTTATTAATGTGCTCCCGGAATCTGAGCTGATAATCTAGGGTTACACCTAAATTGCGAGCCGTATCAGTGCAAGGAATTGTGACATTATTAACAGCAATATGACATAGGTAATTGGGAAATTCTAGTGTTTTTACCACCAAAAAGTATAACATTAGATTTCAAAGGATTAATGGTAAGCGAATGTAAAGCAGCTAATTGAACTAAATTGTTTAAATCTTCATTAATACGGCTACAAGCAACAACAGCGTCCTCAGGTTTAAACGAATAATACAGCTGCGTATCGTCAGCATACTGATGATATACGCAGTGTTTTAGAATTTTACATAGACTGGAAGAATAAATTATATAGAGTAATGGGCCCAAAACCGATCCCTGAGGAACCCCATGTTTAAGAGTTTGAAGCTCAGACCTATCATTTGCCAACACCACGCACTGCTGTCTGTTGTACAGATAATCCTGAATAAAATTTAATGCTACATTATCAAAACCAAAATGCTGCAGAACAGCCAACAGTACGCGGTGATTGATTGTATCAAAGGCCTTGGAAAAATCAAGTAGAACTAGAGCTGTTAACTTGCCTTCATCGGTAGCTTGAAATATATCATCAGTCACTTTTAATAAGGCAGAGACGCAACTGTGATTTGAACGAAACCCAGATTGATGATTTGAAAATAACTGATATTTATTAAAATGAGCTCTGATTTGATTGTCCACGATTTTTTCCATGGCCTTCGACAACGCGGGAAGAATGCTGATAGGTCTAAGATCTTTTAGCTCTTTGGGGCTGTTGACTTTACCGATAGGCTTAACATATGCCTTTTTCCATTCATCTGGAAAAACACCTTCCAGCAGGCAGGTATTAATAATATGTGTAATAAATGGTAATAGAAAAGGACAACACAAGTGCAACATCACTATATTAATACCGTCGCAACCAGTAGCTTTAGATTTAATACTATTTAAACACTTTAAAACTTCATCTTCATCAACTGCAGAAAAATTCAATTTAGTAATGTTGGGCTTTATATTTTGGTAAACTCTAAAAACTTCAGAATCTGGATTGTCAATTCCTTGAATTGAACTAAGAAAATAATTATTTATTATATTAGCATTGTCAAAATGTGGGGGGAGGGTATGCTGTGTTTTCTTAGTATAGATGTCACAGTTTCTTAGCTCTTTCCAAAACAATTTGGAGTTTCCTTGTGAAAATTTGTAATTTAAGTAAACTTTTTTTTCATTTCTAATTGAGAAAGTGACAAGATTTCGCAACGATTTATAGTAATTCCAATGCTCTTGTCGTTTAGACTTTTTAAAGCGCTTATAGGCAGCATCTCTTAGTGTCATCATCAATCTAATGGTATCTGTAAGCCACGGAGCTTTTGGTTTGCGAAAAGTAGCAGTTTTGAAAGGAGCAAAAATATTAAAAGCTTCGAGAATATTATCATTAAAAAATCTAACCTTATTATCAATTGGCTGCAGATCATATATTTGGTACCACGGTATTAACCTAATATGGTGTTCAAAGTTGTCGTAATCAAAGTTAGAAAAGTCACGAAAAGTGTGTACTACTGGTTGCAACTTTTCCACAGCTGTATTGATATTGCAATAAACTAGTTCATGGTCAGAGAACGCATGGAGGTGTTTGGTACCTGCTGTTTTTACCAAATCAGAATTAGTGATAAGTATATGATCTAAGAGAGAAGCCGTCGTAGCAGTGATTCTGGTTAGTTCTCTAATCAGTTGCTTAAGACCAATAGCATCAAGTAAGGAAGTATATGCAATTGTTTCAGTAGAGCCAAACTCAAACATATTTATGTTAATATCACCAAGACAGATAATTTCGTCGTGTCTAAGACGTATATTACGGAAGTTTTCTTCCGATGTGTCAATAAAACTACGATATTTATTTCTATGGGGCAAGTAAATTCCTCCAATAGCAAATTTTTGTTTGTTGATATTAACACAAATCCACAACTGTTCAAAATCAGGATGATCGATGGCACCAACTAAACCAAAATTTAAAGATGTTTTTATGTAGAAAGCAATACCGCCGCCAAATGTGGGACGATCTTTACGGAGCAAAGTATAATTTTCCATATTAACGACATCATCATTTATATTGGCATTAAGAAAAGTCTCAGAGATGAAAATTAAATCATAATTGTTGGATCTGACGTGATCCTTAAAAATATATAAATTATTCGTAAGTGACCGGGCATTGGTGTGTGCAACATTTAAAGTATTAATGGTCGACTAAGTAAATAACAAACAAATGATATTATTTTTCTAATTTATGGAAAAGAAAACAAAATAATTCAATAAATTCAATAAATTAACTGATTAATTTATTGTATGGGTAAAGGTACTTTACGTGGCTCACCGGCATAATCGAGGGCAGGAAAGAAACCATTAAACATGTAAGTTATTGACCTCATCTTCAGTGATGACTGCTTGTATGCCACTACTGCTCTTTATCCAGATCTTGCCATCGCGGGTCCATACGTTTTCTTTCCTAAACTTCTCTTTGGCCATCTTAGGAACCTGCAGCCTAGATCTGGTTAGATCCTCGGAGATAGTGATTCCAGTTCCTTTCAATTTCTTTTTACAACTTAAGACTGCTGTGCGATCATGATAATTAATAAATTTCACGATGATATGTCTGCTACTGGCATTCCTACCGACGCGATGTGCTCGATCCAAAGCATCACGCTTCAATTCCACGCCCAAATCGTTTTTAAATAATTTTAGCACGACGTTATCTACAACTTCCTCATGGGTTTGCCGTACACCGAAAATACGGATATTATTCCGGCGTGAATACTGCTGCAAGTCTTCCATAGCGGTATTTAAATGCTTGTTTTCCTTAATTAACTGTTCGTTTTGTATTTCCAAGGAGGATACTTTTCATTGTAACTCACGCATAGTATTGTTTATGTCAACAAACGTTTTTTCGAGTTTTGCCTCGACAATTGCAGCTACAGCACCTGCGATTGTAGATATGAACTGCTTATCTTCGCACAAGGTCTTGAGAGCGCGGTCGACGACGGATTGAACGTCCTGGATTTGTGATTGTGTGAAACCCATTGTTATTTTAAATCGAAATAACACTTAATTTACTAAATTGTCACAATACTTAATTTGAGAAATTCACAGTTTACGCTATCTCACATGTGATGATCTAAAATATATTTGTCCAACAACCACTGTGGTCAAAATAAACGTATAAAGGTGTTCCCAGCACTCAACAACGTGTTTACCCGGCGATCGCCATAAACATCTTTTAACTACAGAAAATTTTATTGTACTACTATAATACCTGGTGTCGATCAAAATATAATAATTTAATACCTGGTAAGCATGCCAACACTAACATGTGCTCAAAAACTGGCTTAGAATTAATTGCAGAGGTTGTAAACGCTGTAGGAGTGCATTTGGAGCTTATTGAGTTAAACAAAACTGCTGTCTTAAATTTTTCTGCAGTAGAGGGAAGTGGATGGTTCTGGAACCTCCTCCCACCACTTGACCTTGAGTTCAAGGAAAGGCCACGTTCAAGCCCAAGGTCACATGCAAGGCGGGGCCACGTGCTAGCCCAAGGTCACGTTCGAAGCGAGGCCACGTTCGGAGCGAGGCCACCGACAGTAACCTTGAAGAATGAGTATAACAGGAGATGTAGTTTTGTGTTCAGTTGTGTATCGTGTGCTGTACTAGCAAAAACAATGGAGCAAGTACAAAAGGTTGGTGAAACTGTGAAGCAGCGAGTGACAAACAAAAACGTGAAACTGTCATATCCAGTATTGTTAAACGCAACAACTTATCCGCTGAATAAGTCAAGAAATAAAACTGTGAGTTTGGGCTTGACCTGTTATGGATCGTTTGTGCCGGCAGTGGTAATTAGTGGGATTAACAAAGATTTTATATTGTTAGATGAAGGAGAGTGGCTGCTCTTTGTTGCAAATAAAGATATGATAAATAGGCACTTTAACTATGAAGATGGAGAGCCAAAACCGGTGGATATAAGTCCTGGCAAAAGAATATATTTTCAAAAAATCGGAAACAAAAAAGTGATAGTGCTGCAGGAACGGAAGCAATCCCAAGTTTATCTCGGAAACAAATCTGTAGCAGAATTGTGGAATTTGTTGCCCCTGCTGCAGTCTAAAGCTGAACTAGTAAAAAGTCAGATGTTTGAACAATTTTACAGCAGTGTAATCGAAGGTGTTTGGAATTTACCCGGCGACTTTAAAAGGAGTATCGAAGAGTCTGCCACCCATCCAATCCGAGAATGTTCGCTGCATGTATGAAATGCTAAAGTTTGCTTCGGACATCATTACATATGATATTGCATTCAAAAAATACGCACAACAGCAATAAGTGTTTATCATGTATTTATAACGATGTAATAAAAAAATTAAAAGAGTTAAAACATTTATTATACAAATAACTTACTGACTAACTTAGAAACTAACCTAACCTAGGATGCTGTGGGCGACCTCACAATAGCTGTAAAAAGAACACTTAAATAGTTTCTTCAAAGAAGCAAATCAACTTTTACTCACATAGATCAGCCACAGCATGTCTGGTAATTCGAGGTCCCGATAAACCTTAAAACGAGTTCCCAGAAACCACCCCGACTCTAAAAGGGTGGCTTCTGGGATGTAGGTCGAGTTTTTTACTAGGGCTATGTCGTCCTAAAAATAAATGTATTGTGAACCAGATTTATGAACATATATTTTTCTTACAGTCCCATATTTTTCGATGATATGCTTCATAAGCCGTTTTTCTAAAAGTATAAAAATGTATTACATCAACTATTAAAATTAACTCAAAATTACCAAAAGATGACATGGGCGGTCCGATGACAATCGAATTTAAAAATTCTTCTGTAAATTGCTTATATGTATACTGTTTAGAATACAAAAAAAATTAGCGTCTTACCCATTATGTTTAATCTGAAAAATATTTTAGAATTTAGAATAGCAAAGTAGATTATGCTAGAAACACAATGCAAAAAAATCCCGATGAAATATCTTAATAAACACCGGAGATATGAGCGTTTAAAAAAAATTAAAATGTAGTATATGACAGTAGTAACACAATGCAAAAAACCGCATCTAAGTATCTTAATAAATATAGAAGATACGAGCATTTTAAGAGTTTGCTTAGAAAAATTAGAAAAATGTTAGAAATGTTTAAAATGTGGTACATGACAGTAGGAACATAATGCAAAAAATTCCGATGAAATATGTTAATAAACACCGGAGATATGAGCGTTTTTAAGATTTGAAAAAAAAAATAAATTAAAATGTAGTATATGACAGTAGCAACACAATGCGAAAAACCGCATTCAAATATCTTAATAAATATAGAAGATACAAGCATTTTAAAACACCATTAGAAAAATGTTAGAAATGTTTAAAATGTAGTACATGACGGTAGGAACCCAAGGCATAAGACGGTGAAGAAATATCTCAATAAACAACGGAGATATGAGCATTTTAAGATTACATTAGAAAGTATTAGAAAAAAAAGAACTTTCGTGTGCGACATTTTACCGTTGTTTTTTCAGAAATTTTTCTTTTACTGAGTCCAAACGCATTTTTAAAGTACAGATATGGACATATATTTACAAAGACATTTTCAAAGTACAGATATGGACATATAAGATAAAAACAGATATTTACAACAATATCTTACCTGAAGTGTAGTTGCAGTGGATTGGAGGTACTGTGGTTTCTTCAAGAAATTCTCGATGTTTATTTATCCAGTTCCCCCGACTACGTATTGAGGGCAGGGAATGGGTAACCAATTTACTTTCCAGAACCTAATTTTACGTCTATCTAATGCGTAATTAGAAAAAAAAATGTTTCTAGCGCCATTCAATTATACGCTAAAAAAGGAACATTTTGATACCAAAAAAATCATAGTTTTAGTTGAAATTAGATAGTTATAGTTATTTGGTTATATGTAATATAGTCTAATAATGCATCAGTTATTTTTTAATTATAACGATAACTTCATAAGCTTTCAATTAGATTAATTAGACAGTCATTTAATAAGCAAGTAGATCTACTGCATGTATTACCAATAAAAATGGATTTCTTGTATTTGGAATAACACGTTTTGAACCCCTAGGTTTTCTAGGAATAGATGAATAGCAATGCGTTGTATGACGTAAAAAGTAATAGGCATTTAGTTGTTCAAGTACGTAAATTTAGCTAGATCTGCTGTAGCCATTTGCCACAGTATTAGAAGACGAAAATATGTCATATTTTTATTTATATTCAGCTTTGATGGCTGGTATGGTGTAGACGTGTATGCGAGTGGCTCCCGCTAATTTGAAGTTTATTTAGTTAAACATTCGTTTTATACCTATAATTAATCGCATAACGTGATACAGTTATTTATTTCCCCACGTGTCCAAGTGATTTTGTTAAAATGGTTTTTACAAAAGCCCAGAAAGAGGAATTTATGGAAATTATCAAAGAAGTGTTGAACGATTCAGATGCAGTTAAAAAGTTGGCGACTGCGACAGACATTAGTGATATCAAAGGTAGTGTTAAAGCTCTTAATGATAAAATGGATAAAATCGTTAACGATTACGAAGACCGAATCGAAAAATTACAATCTGAAAACGCTAAACTCGCCCAAAAACTGGATAAGTTGGAGCAGTACTCTAGAAGGAGCTGCCTTCGTTTTTACGGTGTTCCAGAAGCTCCTAAAGAAAACATCGTTGATAAAGTTTTAAATATTTGCAACAATACTATGAAGTTGGATGTACAGCAATTCCAAATCGACACTTGTCACAGAATTAAGTCCACCACAAAGGTCAGCTCTGATAATCATTCCAGTATGCCTCGTGCGATAATTGTTAAATTCACCACGCACAGTCTTCGGCGATTAGTATTTACTAACAAAAGGCGCCTCAAGGGTACGAAATTTGTCGTAAAAGAAGATCTCACTAAGGATCGATTTAATCTACTTAAGAAGGCAACCGAATCATTTGGCAAAGGGAATGCTTGGTCCTTTGACGGAAATATTTATGCGAAGATAAATAATAAAATATCTGTCGTAAATGGTTTAACGGACATTGAAAAACTCGAGAAGTTGAAAGGGGATGCCGCCCTATAGTCGTATTGCAATCTAAGTTCACGTGACTTGGTTGCACAATAAGTATTAATTAAGCTATAATTTTATTTTAAATTTAGTAATTTTTTTTGTGTGGTGTCGATTAAATTGTTAGTTTTGTTTGATGTTATTGGTTCATATTAATGTTAGATCTATACTTAGCGATTTTCTTGCTTTAAGAGATTGTATTTTAGGTTCTCAGTATGACGTTGTCGCTGTTACTGAAACATGGCTGATCCCTGAAGTACCTAGTTCTGCTGTTGACATAGAAGGATTTAAATTTTTACGCAAAGACAGAGGTTCTCGTGGAGGTGGTGTAGGATTGTATATTAATAATTCACTCAAATATAAGGTAGTACAATCTACTGATATTATTGAACAATTATGGGTGTCACTAAAGACCAAATGTGGCGAACTAGTGGTCGGTGTAGTGTACAGACCGCCACATACCGACTATAAAGCTTTCATCGACGAGCTAGAAGTATCTATTGCCTTAGGAATGTCAGTTTCTGAAAGAGTATTTTGCTTAGGCGATTTTAATATTAATATATTAAAAGAATTTGATGCTCCTGCTATTTATCTCAAAAATATGTTATCTTCTTTAAACTTGCAGCAGCTAATTCTTCAACCTACCAGAATTACAGAAAATACTTCCTCCTTAATAGACCTGATTTTAACAACTGATATGTCGTTGGTAGCTGAGTCTGGAGTTTGTGATACTGAAATATCTGATCATGATCTTGTTTACTGTAAACTCAAAATGAACATGACTGCATCAGGTCCAATTTTTCGTACTTGTCGTTTTTATAAATATTTTAATCAAGAAGCTTTTCTCCACGACTTAGAACATTTACCATTTAACAGGATGTTTCTGTTAAATAATATCAATGAAAAGGTTGATTTATTTAATAATCTCTTGATACAGTTATTTGATGTGCATGCTCCGTTAAATACTTTCAAAATAACTAAACCTTGGTCTCCGTGGATTACCGATAATTTAAAATTGCTTATGCGCTTGCGTAACAAAGCTAAATCTAGATTTAGAAAATCTAAAAATCCTGTACATTGGAATTACTATAAATCACTTCGCAATTTAACAAATTCTACTTTACAGCGCGAAAAGAAAGCATATTTTAGACATAAATTTAGTAATTCAGATTCTAAAATGATATGGAATGAATTGAAAAACTTACAAATCACTAATTCAGATATTGCTATAATTCCGTCTCGCCTAGGTAATGTAAATGAAATAAACAATTATTTTATAAATAGTATTCCTAAGCAGAGTTGCGATCCAAATTTGATTAACTATTATAATTCTAATACTGCTAACAATATCGAAAATAGTTTCTATTTTAGGACGGTTTCAATCGAAACTGTAAGCAAAATATTAAGTGAAATAAAATCTAGTTCTTACGGAATTGATGGTATAAATATTAGAATGATCGCACTCTGTCTTCCTTTTTTATTAAAATATATAACGCACATCGTAAATAGCTGCATATTGGAGAATGTTTTTCCTGAAGCGTGGAAGAAAGCACTGGTTGTACCCTTGCCTAAATGTAATCAACCCGATACTTATAAAGATCTTCGACCAATTAGCATTCTGCCGGTTATTTCTAAAGTGCTAGAAAAAATCATGAATGCTCAATTACGTGAACACTTACTAGCATACGGATTAATTCCGGAATGCCAATCTGGATTTAGATCTGATCATAGTTGCACATCTACCTTGTTAAATGTCACCGACGATATTTTAAGGGCAACTGATTCGGGGAAAATGACTATCCTAATCTTACTAGATTTTAGTAAAGCGTTTGATACGATAAGTCATTCTCTTTTACTATCTATACTTCATTATATAGGCTTAGCTCCTGATGCAGTCGAATTTATAAATAACTATTTAACAAACAGAAGCCAATCCGTTAAAATTTCGCATAATATTTCAAATCCGCTAACTTTGTCTTCTGGTGTTCCGCAAGGGTCCATTCTTGGCCCCCTACTCTTTATTATTTATTCATCTCAAATTGTCAAATGTGTAAAACATTGTGATTTAGATATGTATGCTGATGACACTCAGATTCGCTATTCCTTTAAATTTGAAAACCTGCATCAAGCTCTTGCACTTATTAATAATGATTTACATCAACTTAGTAATATATCCCGTAGTCATTGTTTAATACTGAATTCTAGTAAAACTACTGCACTTCTATTTGGTAACAAAAACGATGTTTCAAGAGCACACGATTTAATTGATTTGTATGTAAACAGTGAAAAAATTGCTCTTTCCACTCAAAGTAAAAATCTAGGTCTAATTATGGATAACAGCTTCAGATTTAAAGGACAAATCAATTCTTATATACAGCGTGCTTATGCGAAATTGAAAGTTTTGTATCCTCATAGGAATTACTTACCCAAAAATATAAAAACAAACCTGTGTAATACATTAATTCTGTCACAATTTTCATATTGTTCTCCTGTTTATAGTCCTTGCCTTGACAGCAGTGACCAAACTCGAATTCAAAAAGTGCAAAATTCCTGTATTCGTTTTATCTTCGGTTTGCGTAAATACGATCATGTATCACACAAACTTCAGGTACTAAAGTGGCTTAACATGAGAAATCGCTCTATGCTTCAAACCGCATTCCTATTTCATAAAATAGTTACGTCTAAGCGTCCACCGTATTTATATAGACGAATATCTTTCAGAACTGATGTCCACAATTTAAATATTAGAAACAAGGGACTTATTACTCCACCCCTCCACAGGACTGCACTGTTTCAGAGATCCTTTTCATTTAATATATACAAATTATACAACTCTATTCCTAATGCATACAAATCCCTTAACTCTCTTGCCTTTAAAAAATGTATGTATTTATATCTTTTCGGAAGTCAGTAGACATCTACTTCTTTCTAATTTATTATTTATGTCATTTATGTTGTGTATAAATATTCAGAACCTGCCCATAATCAGCGACAACGTATACGATTACTATTTTTAGTTTTAGTTATAGTGCTTATGGTTTTTTTTTTAGTAATATTACACTCACGTAATTATAATATTTTATTTCCTTTATTGCAAGGTTTAAGTGGAAGAGCAGATGGTAGCTTGTTACGCATCTGAACTTCACCTTGGGGTTTTTCCCACTGATAATTATTAATTAATTTTTCTCATGTGTTATTTGTTTATATTTGTTGTTGGGAAAAATAAAGACATATTATTATTATTATTATTATTATTATTATTATATAATCCTACAAAATTAGTGCAGTGTTTTTCCACAACTTTAAATTTAAAATTTGCAGTAAAAATGAAAGCAGTCGTCTCGGATTGATATATTTCTTTGAATAAGTAAATATATATAAACGAGTAAATCCTATTATTGCATTGACGTTAGTAATAGACAAGAGACAGTAGACATCTACGTTTTTAGGTTTTGTGTACGTGCACAAATTCACGCTCGTTTGAAAAGGTCATATTAGCATGGTAAACAACTTGCATTTTTTACATACAGGTTAATGTGAACCGAGGCCGAGTTTTTAAAAGTCAATGAAAGGGTGCTAGTGACAGATATATAAATATCGATTTTTCCAATCCGAGCTGAATTAAAAATCGGCAAAGTGAAACCGGTGCATCGCTTCTGAATAATTGTTCGAACGTGGTTAAACGGCAGATGTTATTTTGATTATTTTCTTCATATCCATAATAATGCGTAATCGCCATGGTTTTTGTCAGTTTAATAATGACTAAAATTCAAACGTCAAAATTTAACCGCGGTTAAATTTATGTCATAATTTAATCGCTTGTGCATAATTTTAACATGATTATTAAAGGTGCTTGGCCAACTGAATTTTATCTATTTATTTAGAAAATAATCACTCCGAACATCCTGCGTGCATGTAAACTAGCCTGAATAAATTTTGACGATTTTCTGTCAGAATGTTTTGCTCTGAAGAAATATATCTCGTAAATTTTCCGCTTCAAAATTCCTCGGGATTCTTGTTAAGCGGCAAATTTACTTGACAAATTTCTTAGCAAAACACTCTGACAGAAAACGTCAAAACTTAATCGACTATTTTAAGGCACTTGGGATATTACTGTTGATTAAAATGTTCGGTAACCAGCAAGCAATTGCACATTGCTTTTGTATTACATATTACATATTAATAGGTAGATATTAAGCCAGTGGAATGTTTTCATATGTTTAGATTGACCTGTTATTCAAATGCTATATTGGAAATGCATTTGTAAACAAAATTGTTAATCATTACAGTGGAACAGACGTATTAACTTCCGAAAAATAATTACTCAGGGCTTCACCCCCTCGTAAAGTAAAATTTCGTTATGTTTTTTATTCGCTAGATGTATAAGCCAATATTAGAACACCATTTGCCAAATGTATGTGTGAAATATTTTTAAACATTTCAACATGTTAGAACAACAAATAGCTGGTGCAGTAGTTTCGTACTTTATATTATCTAAGCAAACTGTGGTAGACAAATAACTTTTTTCCATATTGCCAATCAAATAAGATTGAAGCGCTTTATTTGTGTAAACTGTGTTTTAAACTGTCTGGAAAAATGTGTTTCAATGTTAACTTGAATTGCTGTTTGCAAAAATAGAGGCATGCAACAAACCTAAAGATATTTCAAGGCTAACTTCCTTTGTGTGAGCCGATGTAAGATAAAATTTAGATTGCAACGAAGCTAGATATTAGCAGTGAAAGTTTCTTATATACAGTATGCATTTAAACTGCCAATTTTAAATAGATTTGATTGCATGATTTTTGATAAATAAAATTTTGTCTTTAATGTTTGAAACCTCGCGTTTTATTAATGTGAATACAAATTCACCTATCACACGGCCAACGCTGCAGTATTTTTAATAAGCGCTAGTAATTAATAGGATATAAATATTTGCAACAGTGGCATAAAATTTGATTATTATTAAACGGTTTAAAAATATTAGATGTATAAGCCTATATTAGAACACCATGTGCTGAAATGTATGTGTGAAATATTTTTAAACATTTTAACATGTTAGAACAACAAATAGCTGTTGCATTAGTTTCGTACTTTATATTATTTAAGCAAACTGTCTGGAAAAATGTGTTTCAATGTTAACTTGAATTGCTGTCTGCAAAAATGTAGGCAACGAACCTAAAGATATTTCAAGGATAACTTCCTTTGTGTGAGTCGAGGTAAGAAAAAATGTAGATTGCAACGAACTCAATTTCAACTGATTTGCATGCAAAAGTCATCCTTCGCATGTAGTATAAATACACCTGGCTAAGGTGGGAGCAACCATTCTCTCGTGTTTCCGATGGCCAGCAACAGCGCTGTTTGTCCGTTTTGCGAGGGTGCGGTTTTACAAAAAAAAATTCAAAATTTAATAGGCTCAGTTTGAAAAAAACGGGTGCAGTTAAACTTTGCGCCTGCACGGAACCCAGCGGCTTAGCCGTCAGTTCCGTACAGACGTCGCCGCAAGCCACCATAAAGGTTTTAAGTGACGTAGTAATTGCGCCTACTTACGAAACCATTTCTCAAAGTAGTAGTCAAGGTTCTAGCAAAATTTTAAAATCAGAATTAAAGAAAAGTCTGAAAAAAAGTCCTGCAAAATTCAATTTGGCGAAATATGTCAAGTGTATGTATGAGGAGACTGATGTTCCTGTGGCAAAAATCCAAAATATGTTACATGAGTCTCCTACTCATTTATCGCAAACGGAATATGGAAACGTTCGATTTTGACGACATTCCATTGGAAAAGGTGGCTTCCGGCGACGGTGCGGTGCAAGAGTTTACAGCTCTTGTAGATGGTTTGGAGATCGACTCCGGCTCAAGTCGACCGACCAGTCGAATTTCGAAGCAGCCAACAATCCAACCTTCGGAAAATGTGACCGCAGCACCGTCTGTAATTGTGCAGTCTCCGGTTTCGGGCAATGCAGCCGTCATGTCGTCAGCCACTGGGAGTAACGTAGTCGACACTGTGGTGTCGATTACGTCTACCCCGGAGGAGAAGGAGGAAGACATTGATGACATGTCGCCATTCCAGTGTGCCGAACGTGAATACGTGTCTAATCGTAATGCAATAGATGCTAAAGCGGCCGATCTTCGCAGCGGTGAACATTACATAAGGTATATTAGATATTAGATATTAGATATTAGATATTAGATATTAGATATTAGATATTAGATATTAGATATTAGATATTAGATATTAGATATTAGATATTATTTTTCTATCCATATATGTTATTTAACATTGAAGGTGTTCAGAACGTGCTTTTCCCAGTTTAGTAGCTTATATTGTTATTAGCTCCCTAGAAATTCGAGCCGCCAGCCTAGAAGCGACGATGCACGATGAGTACCTAAAAAGCATAGCTGCTTTACCTAAGATCCGCCACGGCCACAGCGCAACTAACATGGACATCTTTAAGAATGCTGCGTTAGCAAGGCTGGAGCTAATCCAAGATCTGTTAGCTGTGCAGACTGCGATTCGTGCAAGACGTCAGGAGCTCGATAAAAAGGCTAAGTAACGAGTAAATAATCGTTTAACATATCATACACCCCTAACACAAATAACTTCCCCCCTATCCTCTCCAGAGTGTCCAAAGCGAATCCCCCCCTTGGTGACACCTGGGTATTCCGTTCGAGGTTTAATTTGTTAATCAGTGTTTGTAAATAAAGGTGTTCATTTCGTTTGTGAATAGTAAGCCTCGAGCTGGGTAGCTAATCGCGCAATTAGTATATTAACCGATTGCGCGAGACTAATTTGCCATTATGTTCAGGTGCACTGCTTGTGGAGAGTCCTTCACCAGAGCTGACAATTTGTTTCGCCATCGAAGAGATAGCTGTCGCCACGAGGTTGGCCACCCATCGACGAGTGGTAAGTGGAAACGTGTTGATTGCTGCTGATTATATCAATTGTGCATTTCCTAAAGGTGACGCTATGGAGGCTTCGGTAGCAGCTGGTGAGGGAGCATCGGCGAGTAAACGCCCAAGACTTAATGACTCCAGCGGTGGTGAGTGTGTCTCTATTGTAGTGTTTCATGTTTTCTAGCCCTAACTACGTGATGACGTCAGAACAATTTATATTTATAATAAAGTTCGCAAACATTTTATTTTCTAGGCGTTTATAACTTTCGCAAATCCAAGCTTTTCAAACGAGAGATCTAACAAACTATTTTCGCAAGCAACAAAACGCAGTTTTTAAATACAAAACACACTCAAAATGCAACAATTATTTATCACACGAGCACGGAAACAAACCAAAAAAATAAATCCCTACATAGTGGTTGACTCGAAGCGACACCACCTGATAGATTCCTACATAAACTTTACTCCAATCGCTAGCAGATGGCGCACACAGCACCATCGCGAGGAGCACGGAAACAAACCAAAAAATAAAACCCTACATAGGTTCCTAGTAGAGGGAAGTGGATGGTTCTGGAACCTCCCCCCACCACTTGACCTTGAGTTCAAGGAAAGGCCACGTTCAAGCCCAAGGTCACATGCAAGGCGAGGCCACGTGCAAGCCCAAGGTCACGTTCGAAGCGAGGCCATCAACAGTAACCTTGAAGACTGGGTATAACATGAGGTGTAGTTTTGTGTTCAGTAGTATATCGTGTGCTGTACTAGCAAAAACAATGGATGAGGTACAAAAGGTTGGTGAAACTGTAAAGGGGTCAAAGAAAAAAGTGAAACTGTTATATCCAGTATTGTTAAACGCAACAAGTTATCCGTTGAATAAGTCAAGAAATAAATCTGTGAGTTTGGGTTTGGCCTGTTTTGGATCGTTTGTGCCGGGAGTGCTAATTAGTGGGATTAACAACAATTTTATACTGCTAGACGAAGGAGAGTGGCAAGTCTTTCTTAAAAATGAAGATGTGATAAACAGACATTTTAACTATGAAGATGGAGAGGCAAAACCGGTGGATATAAGTCCAGGCAAACGAATATATTTCCAAAAAATCGGAAATAAGAAAGTGATTGTGCTGCAGGAACTTAAGCGATCCCAAGTGTATCTCGGTATGCAATCAGTAGCAGAATTGTGGGGGTTGCTACAGCTGCTAAATTCTAAAGCTGAATTATTGAAAAGTCAGAATTTTGAAAATTTTTACAGTAGTGTAATAGACGCGGTTTGGAATTTACCCGGCGACTTTAAAAGAAGCATTGAGGATGCGTTACCGCCAATAAAATCGGAAAATGTATACTGCATGCATGAAATGCTAAAGTATGCTTTGGACGTCATTAGATATGATATTGTGTTTAAACAATACACCCAACAACAGCAAACGTTGGAACAATAAGTGTTTATCATGTAGTTATAGCGATGTAATAAAAAAATTAAAAGATTTAAATCATTTATTATATATATTACAAACTAACTTACTAACTAACCTAACCTAGAACGCTGTGGGTGGCCTCACATTTGCTGTAAAAAAGAACACTTAGTTTCTTCAAAGAAGCAAATCAAGTTATACTTACGTAGATCACCCAGAGCATGTCTAGCAAGTCGGGGTCCCTGTAGACCTTATACCTACATCCCAGAAACCACCCCACCTCTAGCAGGGTGGCTTCCGGGATGTAGGTTGAGTTCTTCATTAAAGCAATGTCTTGCTAAAAAGAAATTTATTGTGAACCAGATTTATATATATATATTTTCTTACAGTGTCATATTTCTCGGCTATATGTGCCACCAGCTGCAGTTCTAAAATTATAAAAAGTTATTACATCAACTATTAAAAATTAACACAATATTACCGAACGCTGACATGGCAGCCCCAAGAATTATGGAGTTTAAAAATTCTTCTGTAAATTTCTTATATGTATACTGTTTAGAATACAAAAAAATAAGCGTCTTACCCATTCTGTTTAATCTGAAAAATATTTTAGAATTTAGAATAGCGAAGTAACAGTACAATGCAAAAAAAATCCAATCAAATATCTTAATAATGATGATACAAGCATTTTAAGATTTTGCTTAGAAACATTAGAAATTTTCCTCTTACATTGTTTAAAGACATGGACATATAAAATAAAACATATATACACAACATATCTTACCAATGGAGCAGATTTTTCCAGCTGAAGAAACTGTGATTTTGTCATGCAGCGGCGGCACGTTTATATACAAAGCTCTCCTACCTACCTCTCGACTTGGAGGGAAGGGTTGACAAATTATGCTGCAGATTCTAATTTTGCGTTTATCTCAGTTATTTTAAATAATAGAAATTTTTTTGCGGCACCCTCATATTCCTCGTTAAAAAACGAACCGTTTGATACTAAATAGTAATACATTTGGCAGTTATTAGGGATGTATGAATAATTATAAAATATCCATCTGTTTACGTTTGCTACAGTATTAGAAAACCAAAAAAAAATGGGATTGACTAGAATTATAATTTTTTCAAGTTAAATATGTTTGTTAAATAACAATATATGAATAAACCGACATCTAGAAATAGAGCGAAGTATTCGAATGATCATTTTTAATTATAAACAACAGTTTGTTTATCAGTCTAGAAATACGCAGCAAACCGGTGAAAGTTGTAGCAGTCTCGAATGAAAAATAATTACTCAGAGCTCTGTAAATTTAATTATGTCTTTATAAGCAAGTATTAAAAAACAAATTGTTGCAATTTCCCATAGATAGGTTGTCAATTAAAATCTAAATAAACGTCTCGAACGAAAAATAATTACTCAGAGGTCTTTATAAGCAAGTATTAAAAAACAAATTGTTACAATTTCCCATAGATTGGTTGTCAATTAAAATCTAAATAAACGTCTCGAACGAAAAATAATTACTCAGAGCTCTACAATCGGAAGCTGATCAGGTGCAATAAGTGACATGGTTGTCGCTAGATCTGATAGATGCAAACTAATAAACAGCAAACTAATTTGTTGATAATTTTGAGATGCTTCAATAATTTCAAAACACCGCTGATTTGTCTAAAAATGGCAATTTTATTTCTTTAAATTTTCGGTTTTCCGAAAGAATGACAAATGCTGGCACAAAATTAGATGCACTGTTTAAAATGTAAGCAATCGTTATGCATGCACGCATTTCCTTGAATATAAAGCGCCGCATTTAACGTTTTGCACGTTCCTTAGTGCAAGTGAATACTAATAAAAATATTTTTTTAATTGACTGACACTGAAACGCACGCGTAACGTCTGCATATTAAGCAGTCTCTGAACCCAGTATCGTGTATGAATTTTAAACGCAAACTGCACGTATAAATACATACATTTTAAATTGAATCACCAGTGCAGTGTCAGCGAATGTAAAGGTAGATATTTATTACTTATATGTAGGAGTTATAATTGATAATAGATTGAAATTTAAACAACATATTGAGTGTATTGTAATTAAAGCTGTGAAAAAGATAGGTTTGTTTGGTCGAATAAGTTCCAAATTAAGCATTAAGCAAAGGATTTAATTAATACGCTAGTTTTAATTATTAAAATTATTAATAATAAACTGTCTAGTTATATGACTGAATTTATAGTATACAATAACGACATTCATAATTATAAGACTAGATTTGTAAATGACTTTAGATCGCACTTAACAGCAAAATCATGTTCTCAAAAAACTTATTCTATAATGGACTCAAATTATATAATGAAATGGCGAACGAAACTAAACAGACTGTTAATTTATATCAGTTTAAAAAGCTTTGTTCAAGTTAAATATGTTTGTTAAATAACAATATATGAATAAACCGACATCTAGAAATAGAGCGAAGTATTCGAATGATCATTTTTAATTATAAACAACAGTTTGTTTATCAGTCTAAAAATACGCAGCAAACCGGTGAAAGTTGTAGCAGTCTCGAATGAAAAATAATTACTCAGAGCTCTGTAAATTTAATTATGTCTTTATAAGCAAGTATTAAAAAACAAATTGTTGCAATTTCCCATAGATTGGTTGTCAATTAAAATCTAAATAAACGTCTCGAACGAAAAATAATTACTCAGAGCTCTTTATAAGCAAGTATTAAAAACAAATTGTTACAATTTCCCATAGATTGGTTGTCAATTAAAATCTAAATAAACGTCTCGAACGAAAAATAATTACTCAGAGCTCTTTATAAGCAAGTATTAAAAATCAAATTGTTACAATTTCCCATAGATTGGTTGTCAATTAAAATCTAAATAAACGTCTCGAACGAAAAACAATTACTCAGAGCTCTTTATAAGCAAGTATTAAAAATCAAATTGTTACAATTTCCCATAGATTGGTTATCAATTAAAATCTAAATAAACTTAAATGTTACTTAAACGTGATTTACCACATCTGAAATAATAAATACGTCTTTGTTGATAGAACAACTGCAAAAAATATAGGCCGTGTACGTTTTTCTATTCTCATAACCAGTAGGAAATTAATAGGTTGATAGATATTAAGTCAATTAAATGTATCACATTTTAATGAATGTTACTGTAAAATATAATATCACTCTCGTCTGTATTAACTTGCAAACTGTGTTTGAAAAATACTTTTTGTTGCCTTTGCACGCGCAGTCTGCAAAAATTTAGACATACAGCAAACGTAAAGGTATTTAAAGGCTAAATTCCTTTGTGTAAGCTAAGTTTCAGGAAAAGTGTAGGTTGCAACGACCTCAACTGGTTTGCGTGCGAAAGTCGTCCTTCCGCCCCACCAAGTTTACTATATATACACCTAGCTAAGGTGGGAGCAGTCATTCTCTTGTGTTTGCAATGGCTAGCAACAGCGCTGTTTGGCAGTTTTGCGAGGGTTCGATTTTACCGAAAAATTTTTTAAAATTTAATAGGCTCAGTTTGAAAAAAACGGGTACAGTTAAACTTTGCGCCTGCACGGAACCAAGCGGTTCCGTACAGACGTCGCCGCAAACCGACATTAAGTTTTTAAGTGACGTATTAATTGCTCCTAATTACGAAATTATTTCTCCAAGTAGTCAAGGTTCGAGCAAAATTTTAAAATCAGCTTTAAAGAAAGGTCAGAAACGGAAAAAACCGGCAAAATTCAATTTGGCGAAGTATGTCAAGTGTATGTATGAGGAGACTGATGTTCTTGTGGCAAAAATCCAAAATATGCCGATGCAATCTGAGTCTCCTCATTTATCGCAAACGGAAATGTTTATGGAAACGTTCGATTTTGATGACATTCAATTGGAAAAGGTGGCTTCCGGCGACGGTGCGGCGCAAGAGTTTAGAGCCCTTGTAGATGGTTTGGAGATCGACTCCGGCTCAAGTCGACCGACCAGTCGAATTTCGAAGCAGACAACAATCCAACCTTCGGAAAATGCGACCGCAGCACCGTCTGTAATTGTGCAGTCTCCGGTTTCGGGTGGTGTAGCTGTTGTAGCCACTGGGAGTAACGTAGTCGACACTGTGGTGTCGATTACGTCTACCCCGCAGGAGGAAGACATGGATGACATTTCGCCATCCCAGCGTGCCGAACGTGAATACGTGTCTAATCGCAATGCAATAGATGCTAAAGCAGCCGATCTTCGCAGCGGTGGCCATTACATAAGGTATATTAGATATTAGATATTAGATATTAGATATTATTTTTCTATCCATATATGTTATTTAACATTGAAGGTGTTCAGAACGTGCTTTTCCCAGTTTAATAGCTTATATTGTTATTAGCTCACTAGAAATTCGAGCCGCCAGCCTAGAAGCGACGATGCACGATGAGTACCTAAAAAGCATAGCCGCTTTACCTAAGATCCGCCACGGCCACAGCGCAACTAACATGGACATCTTTAAGAATGCTGCGTTAGCAAGGCTGGAGCTAATCCAAGATCTGTTAGCTGTGGAGAGCGCGATTCGTGCAAGACGTCAGGAGCTCGATAAAAAGGCTAAGTAACGAGTAGATAATCGTTTAACATATCATACACCCCTAACACAAATAACCTCCCCCCCCTATCCTCTCCAGGGTGTCCAAAGCGAATCCTCCCCGTGGTGACACCTGGGTATTCCGTTAGAGGTTTAATTTGTTAATCAGTGTTTGTAAATAAAGGTGTTCATTTCGTTTGTGGATAGTAAGCCTCGAGCTGGGTAGCTAATCGCGCAATTAGCATATTAACCGATTGCGCGAGACTAATTTGCCATTATGTTCAGGTGCACTGCTTGTGGAGAGTCCTTCACCAGAGCTGACAATTTGTTTCGCCATAGAAGAGATAGCTGCCGCCACGAGGTTGGCCACCCATCGACGAGTGGTAAGTGGAAACGTGTTGATTGCTGCTGATTATATCAATTGTGTGTTTCCTAAAGGTGACGCTATGGAGGCTTCGGTAGCAGCTGGTGAGGGACCATCGGCGAGTAAACGCCCAAGACTTAATGACTCCAGCGGTGGTGAGTGTGTCTCTATTGTAGTGTTTCATGTTTTCTAACGTTTGGTTTAACAGAACAGCTCCCCAGGACGCAATACTGCGACGTGTGTGATGAAAATGTTCCTCGGACTTGTTTCGTTGGACACCTGAGGAGCAATCGTCACACGAGGCGGTGTGATGTCGTCCATCTGGGGAAAGGAGTGGTGGCCCTTCCAACCGCCTTCAAGTCCCGTGTTGCCAGCTACAGGGTGTCCACGGAAAATTATCATATAAGTGTTGTAGAATATATGACCGAACTGAAAGACAAAATTATAGGTCTTATAGAAGGGCAACTGACCAAATTAAGCAGTATAAAATTCAATTTCAAACTTTTCGGGTATTTTATTTTGGAGACTCAAGATGTACAAGACGTCAAAAGTTTTAATACGACCAACGAGGTGGTCACTCGCGGTACAGACTTGAACGAATTATATGATAATTTAACGGGGATATTGGACCAGAAGGTGTCCGAATTTGAGGAACGCGATTCAGGTGTGTATTACAACTGTAATTCTTGTTAATGTTACTAACCGCAAAATGTTTACAGGGTGGATCTTGAAGCAGTTGCTGTACCTAGAATTAAATATAAATAAATTCAATCCGTTTCGGGCGTCTTCGTATATCCCGCTCCCGAAGCAGATTCAGTCCAAGAAAGCGATCGTGAACGTCCAAAACGTCGATGACGAGCGTTGTTTCGGGTGGGCGGTAACCTCGGCCATCTGCGAACCCGATGGACCGTCTAATCGAACGAGTTCGTATCGAGATTGCGGCGAGTTTTTAAATTTTAAGGACATTGAATTCCCTGTTAGATTGCGCGATATTTCTAAATTTGAAAAAAATAACCCTCAACTTTCTATAAATGTATACGCGTTGGAAAAGACTTTTCAAAACGATATTACCATATATGAAGTTGTGAGACCTCTGTACTATTCGCCACGTATAAAAAACGGACATATAAATTTGCTGCTTCTAACAGATGGCGAAGGTAATAACCACTACTGTTGGATCACCAATTTGTCTAGGTTAGTTTCGCGGCAAATAACGGCTAGGGAAAATGCAAAACATTTTTGTAATGGTTGTCTAAATTACTTTCGCACCGATGCCCATCTGGAGAACCATAAGCTTTTTGACTGTAATCATGTGTGCACAAAGTTGCCTACGACAGAGCCGATCACGGATAAGTGTGGGGAGGTGAGGCCCCAGAACATTCTTAAATTTGATAATTATCATAGGCAATTGAAACTGCCCTATGTTTGCTACGCAGATTTCGAGACCGTTTTATCACCTGTCGATGGTGGGGATCAGGAGCCGGATCGCGAAAGACCATATACGATCAAAACGTGCGAGCACAAACCGTATTCTTTCGCGTATTATTTGAAATGTTCTTTTGATGATACTCTATCCAAATTCGAAATTTATAGGGGCGAGGATGCTGTGGACGTGTTTGTTGAGCGTCTAGACAGAAACGTTCGCGCCTTATATTCCAACAGTTTAAAACATGTTGTACCCCTCAAGCCTCTGGCTCCGCAAGAAATTCAAAATTTTAAGGATGCTGCTTCATGTCATATTTGCAATCGTCCTTTTGGAGAGGGGGACGTAAAGGTTCGCGATCACGACCATTTGACCGGAGAATATCGGGGAGCTGCTCATTCCAATTGCAATCTGAATTATAAACTTCCAAATTTTATTCCCGTATTTTTTCACAATTTAAATTACGATTCCCACCTTTTTGTCAAACAGTTAGCTCAAAATAACGAGGAGCTTGATGTCATTCCGGAAAATAAGGAAAAATATATTTCATTTGGTAAACGTCTTTGGGTAGATGAAGTCGTTGTTGACGGAAAACGAAAAAACGTTTATATGCAAATTCGATTTTTAGATAGTTACAGATTTTTAAGTGCTTCTTTAGCATCGCTGGCCGCCACATTATCAGATGATCGGTGTGTTGAAATTCATAAGCAATTCGGACATGACATCAAATTCTAACTGATGAGACAGAAAGGTGTGTTTTCCTATTCGTATCTGGATTCATTTACAAAATTAGACGAGCCGGCGTTGCCCACAATCGCTCAGTTTTATGATCATTTAACCGAGACGCATATTACTGAGGTCGATTACGAACGCGCCGTTAAGGTCTGGAAAACTTTCGAATGTCAAACGTTGGGCGACTATTCCGATGTTTACCTCAAATGTGACGTGTTTATATTGGCAGACGTTTTCGAAAACTTTCGAAATTTTTATTTAAATCAATATAATTTAGATCCGGCGCAGTACTTTACCGCCCCCGGTTTAAGTTGGGACGCCATGTTAAAATATACGGGGGTTGAGTTGGAGCTGTTGACGGATATGGATATGTTTCACTTTTTTAGAAAGGGTATTCGTGGAGGAGTCAGTACTTGCGTCGGGCGAAAGGCTAGTGCCAACAATAAATTTGCGGGTAACTATGACGCTTTCAAACCCACTTCTTTTATTGTTTATTTGGATGCCACGAATTTGTATGCTCATAGTATGAGGCAGTTTCTACCGCAAGGTGGTTTTGTTTGGTTGACTGACGACGAAATTGATAGTTTTGACGTATTTAAAATTGTGGACGACTCAGATACTGGGTACGTGTTGGAAGTTGACTTGCGGTACCCCGAAAATTTACATGACGATCACAATGACTTTCCCTTTTGCCCCGAGCTATTGGTGCCTCCACAGGGAAAATTTAAAAATGCAAAATTAATTCCAAATTTGTATGACAAACACAATTATATTATTCACTACAGAAATTTGAGGCAATGCTTAGAGGTTGGTTTGATTTTGGTTAAAACACATAAAATACTTAAGTTTAGACAATCTTTTTGGCTCAGATCCTACATCGATTTAAACACAAAATTACGTAACAAGTCTGACAATGAATTTCATCGAAATTCATTCAAACTAGCTAACAATAGCGTCTTTGGTAAAACCATGGAAAACGTGGACAAAAGGGTTCTTGTAAAGTTAATTAGTCATTGGGAGAAAATTGGTAATAGAATGGGGGCAGAAGCTTTGATATCGAAACCTAACTTTAAAGATAGAATTCGGTTTGGGGAAAATTTAATAGCAGTGGAAATGAACAGAACATCGGTTTTATATAACAAACCCATTTATGTTGGTTTCTCAGTTTTAGATCTTTCGAAAACGGTAATGTACGATTTTTATTACAAATTTTTGAAGCATAAATACGGCCGTAATGTGTCTCTACTCTATTCGGACACGGACTCAATCATCCTGGAAATTTTTACTGAAAATTTTTACGCCGACATGCAAGAGCACCTTGATCTCTTTGATACATCAAATTACAAGAATGGTCTGCACGGAATTTCGAGAACCAAGTCCGTTGTTGGCAAATTTAAGGATGAGTACGCGGGGGTGGCTGTGTGTAGCTATTACGGGGTCGGTGCAAAAACATACTGTGTAAACGCTGTTGGTAAAGAAGACAAAAAGGCGAAGGGAGTTAGAAAGAGTGCTGTTCGGAATCACCTCACCACCGAAATTTATAAATCTGTAGTCGAAAACAAGAGGGAAGTTGTATTTTGTCAGATGTATGTGTTTCGTTCCCGTTTACACACTATGTACACCGAATTAATGAATAAGGTTGCGCTTTCTTCGCTTCGCTTCCTTATTTCTAATACTACCAAAACCTTAGCGTGGGGTCACCGTGACATAGATGATTACAGTCGTCTAGACAACTTGCTGCGCATTGCCGAAACGATGGTGTAGCAATATGTTCGCGGAACAGTATTCGTTATTACTTAACAGCAGAGGTCCTACACGGCTTTCTTGTACTTTGTAGGTTTAGTTATTGTATATAGCAATTATAGTATAGGTTAAGAACACTAGCTTGTATGATAGAGGTAGTAAGTTAAATTTTACAAAAAATCTGATTGTTTGGGTCCGCATTACCAAGTATATTTGTTATTTAACACTGTAGTCACTCATGTTCAGCATTTACAATAATAAATTACTGTAAAACATAAAAAGTTTTTATTTAATTAAAGAAAATAAATGGTAGTAAAACAAAAAAGTGTTTTATTGAAAGAGTTCTATAGAATCATAATAAGTTATACAACATTGTTTTTGGATATCCAGGAATTGTGACGATTATCGAATCCCAACCACTTTACGTAAAGCTGATTACCCTTCTTCTTCAACACCTTTTCTACCAGGTATACGTCAGAGTGTTTGGTTTTCTGTAATTCGTGCTCGTAAAATCCACCTTTGATTTCTTGCCCTTCCTGATCGGTGAGTCTGTAGGTGGTAGGATTTGTAAGTCGCACTGTGGCTATTTTGAATATTTCGTTGCTCCAGCTGGGTGTGTAGCCTTTGCTAAATATCGAGCGATATTTACTAATGCGTACAGAATCTCCTTTATGAAAGTTTTGAGGTGTCGGATCTACAGTTTTTGTGTGGCTGTACACGGTGTGTAACAGACGTTTGGCATTTTTAAGATTAACTTCAGCCGGCTTCATACCTGTTGTGCTATGCCTGGTTGTGTTATATTTGCTTAAAAGTTGGGGCAGAATGTTCAACCATTTGTAGGACCCTTGCAAACTAAACTGCTTCCACATAATGTTCTTAAGGGTGCGGTTACATCTTTCTATGATGCTGCTTTTCATAGTTGAATACGTGCTGTAATGATTTATCTTGTAACGTCGCATCAATGCTTGAAAATCGCTGTTATAAAATTCTTTTCTCAAATCGGTTTGTACGTTTTTTGGAGATACCTTCATATTAGCTAGAACTTTTCGCATAGCTGCTGCTACATCTTTTCCCGTTTTCCGTTTTACCGGGAGAGCCCACAAGTATTTAGAAAACGCATTAATAACAGCTAAAATGTATCGATAACCTTTATTGCTTCGTGCATATGGTTGCATCTCCACCAAATCCGCTTGTAGTAAATCATGCAATCCTTTGAGAATCATCCGTCGTCTCTTGAAATTTCTTCGCGCTGGTTTGTGAAGTTCTGCAACTAGATCCTCCTTAGGACTCATTGCCGAATGTTGCTGTATCGACTGCTATTGGACATTTAAGCAGCAGTTGCACGTATAACTTAGTGTTTATGGATTCGAATTTCAGTTTATCTCCTCGCCGCAATGTCTTACCGACAAGCGTGTCGTGTTTGATGCCGTTGATGTGTGATACTACCAAAGGTCCGTTGACTTGAACACTTATGATCTCACCGATCGTTAAAGGAAAAATGTACTCATTATTACCGAAAATTTTGGAATATCCGCTTTCATCATAACCACGCCCCACTAGCAGCAGTGGTACTTCTATATGGAGTTGGTTTACATTTTGAACTTTCATAAAGATATGTTTGCGATGAGAACCGTAGCGCGCGCTATGGTAGTGGCGTCCAAATTTGTCTATGGGCATTACTCTGTCGTCTAACACCTTCTGATCGTAATTAAATAGGTACTCTGCTTTTGTACTCGCTTTAGTGAATTATTTTTGCTTCTCGTAGAGCTTGGGTGATGCTTACGATTTCGTTGGAATGGCCGGTGTGCCCCGCTACCTGAGAGGCTAGTAATATGCGCAGACGATCCACTAATGAATTTGGATCTTTCCAAGGAACAAATTCCACTTTTTTATTGGTTACTGTTAATAACCCCCTTCCGGTACGCTGCACTCTCGATGCGGCTCTGGTAGGTTGTCTAACGCCGGAAGATGTACTCAGGGGGCGTACTACTTTTATATATTTCGAGCCGGCGTTACCGCTTATCCCTTGGGTTGGATCGTAGTTCTTACGATTTGCGGCGGACCGGTTCACTATGTCTTGGTAATTGTCAAGATCTTTGGTTGTATAAGTCAACGGTTTTTTTTTTGAACATTAATTCGTAAAAGCCGGGGGTGCCTTTGTATACTATTCTATTGCCGTGATCTCTAATAACCATGTCCTGACCCTCAAAAGTAAGCTGTTTATTTCCAATTGCAAATTTATCAGTGTCTATGTCCCATCGAACTACATAGTGGAGATCGTACTTGCTCTCTGTATCTCGTATCATTCCCTCGATATATTTTCTAGCTAACCCTGAGAACTGTTCCAGGTATTCCCCTAGAACTTCCGGTTCCATCATTTGTCGCACGGTTTCCCTAGCCTCTGCTACCGAAGTTTCAATTGCCGCTTCTTCTTGAGCCTCCACCTGTTGCTCCTCATCCGGTAAACTCTCATACAATACTTCTCTGTCAAGAAATCTAGGTGTGGATGTTACCAACGTCGAAGTCGACGGTCCGGGAATGGCAATGTCGGGGGTTGACGCTCGTACGGGGGTTTTACCATTTCTCGGACGGGGTAGGATCGATGGTGTGGACACTCGTCGTTTGATGGTTCTCTGCATGGGTTCTACTTCTTGCTGTATTGTTTGACCGCCTTCTTGCTTGACGGATGTTAGCAATTCCGTGAGTGGTTGGGAAATTGTTTAAATTGCTCCGCAAGAGCCGTCCACGATTCGGCGATATCTGCTTTCAAAGTTTCATATTTCCGCCTGACAGCCTTTCTAGCTTTAATAAGATCGCTTACTAACCGTTTGTCCATGTTGCTATTACTCTCGTTGTTCGTAGACTAATAATTTGTACAGCAGTGGTCCATGCCTATATAGTGAAATAACTGTCAAACCCTTTTCTATAACGACCGGCGTTGATTTCGCTTTCTTTGTCGATAACTAAAAATCCATGATCTTTGATCCAACAGTGGGAACATAAGTTTTTAAACTTTTCGAATGACATGCCTGTGTTTACATGATCATCGTAAATGTGTTTAAGATTGGTGTGGTCTTGCCGGAATACGATTATGATATTCGCATTATCTCGTACCAGTTGTTTCGGGATTGATGAGTAAGTCTGACAGAGGTAAAAACAATCTATATTTCGATGACGTCCGAAACTAAAATAATCTCTAATTATGCTTTGAGTGTCGCATGCCACATCATCAAACACAATAACAGAATTTTCTTTCGCCTCGTGTGGTTTGATAACCTCACACCCCTCGCTGAATTAGTAGAATTCGATTTCTTTAGTGACTTCAGAAGTATCTTCAGAAATTTGTATTTAGGTTGGTCAAGGGTTTTGGAATACAAATACAAGTTGTGAAACCGCACCCCATTGCGGTGCACCAAAAGACTGATCATCGCATTGGTTTTCCCAGAGCCGGAAGGACCAATGATCAAACCCCTTTTACATCCTATACCCAGTAAAGTGCCGTGTCGTCTGAACCTCTGTGACATGGAATTTACTGTATGATTTACTACCGGCAGCGAACATTTTTGTTTCACAAGTTTGACGTTCTTCATCGTTTTCGGACGGGGGCGAACTAGCTTCTAACCGCGCTGTGCTAAGTATATATCTACCCCTTTGAGCTTCACATCGTCAGTCGCTCTTCGACGAGCGTTTCTTTAAGATGAGTTATACTAGACGTAAAACTCGTAGTCGTCGTCGAATCGTAAGACGGAAAGGTCGCGGTTTGTTGAACACCCTTATTGACAAGTTGCCTTTCGAATTACATATACCAGGTTACAAGTTTTGCGGACCTGGTACTTGTTTAAACAAACGGCTTTCTCGAGGTGATCGAGGAAGAAACCCTCTGGACGAGGCTTGCAAGCAACACGACATCGCATACTCACAATCTAGCAATCTTTCGACACGTCACGCGGCGGATAAAGTTCTTGCACAGAAAGCTTGGGAACGCGTTAAAGCAAAAGACTCTACTCTTGGCGAAAGAGCGGCAGCTCTTGCTGTTACAGGGATTATGAAAGGGAAAACCAAACTCGGCATGGGAGTCTCCCGGAAACGAAAGCGTACAGAACCCATTGCTGTTATGGAAACACCCCGGAAACGAAAACGTACACTACCTATTGCCGCACAAAAATTTGGTACGGGAGTATCTAGAACACGGAAGCGTACACTACCTACTGCTGGTGTGACGGTCCCCCGAAAACGAAGGCATACATTACCTATTGCCGCACAAAAATTTGGTACGGGAGTATCTAGAAAACGAAGCGTACACAACCCACTGTTGGTGTGAGAGTCTCCCGGAAACAAAAGCGCGCACTACCTATTGCCGCTCAAAAATTTGTACGGAGGTATCTAGAGAACGTAAGCGTACAAAGTGTAGTAGGCGTAAACGTCTTGGAGGCGCGGTCGTTTTTAAATCGCGAAGGAAACGCCGAATTCGTTCCAGAGTAGTACCTGTTCCCAAGAGAGGAGGTATATTGCCGCTTGTACCCATACTTGCCGCATTAGGAGCATTGGGGTCCCTCGGAGGGGGTGCTGCAGCAGTCGCTAAAGCGGTAGGGGACTCAAAGGCTTCTAAAAAGGATCTCCAGGAAAAGGAACGGCATAACAAAGCTATGGAATCCATTGCTCGAGGAAAAGGGTTGAAGCTACCACGCCGAGCGTTGACGAACATCGATATTGCACATTACGTTAAACGCTTAGAAATTCCCCATTTTAGGGGGATATTTATGCGAGATGCCCTACCCGACAAAATTCGTCAACGAGAATGTGGTATTACTAACTTAGACGATGATGTTGGACCTGGCACACATTGGACAGCCTACGTTAAAGCTGATCGATTTGTTCTGTATTTCGATAGCATAGGTAGCTTACAACCTCCTCCCGAATTAGTAAACTACTTTCGCAGCGATGGTAGCAACAACACAATTATGTACAACTCTAATAGATATCAAAAACTCGCATCATACACATGTGGACATTTGTGTCTCAAATTCTTATACGAGCCCTAACCACTATATATTCGGCCATTTCAATAATTTTATTTCCTACACGTAAAAACAGAGTTTTATGATTGAACAAAAAACGTTGTTCAACTTTTCAAAAATAAAAACCTACAAAATTTAGAAGATATGTAATAATCTTTTTAACGGAAAAGCAAATGCGGTGCCTTAGTTGTTCTCCGTCCACTCATAAAATCCTGTTTTAACGTTAGTAGAGTAAAATCATTGAAATGGCCGAATATATAGTGGTTAGGGCTCGTATAACTTTGCGAAACCGCTTTTGTCGTCAGTTTAAGTGCCGCGCTTCATCATGTCCAGTATATTCACTCTTACGGGAAATTCATCTGTTCTTACTGCAAATTTTGACCCTCCCACTTTCTTAGACGATGGTAGCGAATACTTCTTGGGATTGTTAAGTTTCGAAACCTACTATACTATTCCAAACGTTAGACCTCCCAACAATGAATGTCATCTTGTTGGAGAACCTCCTATTATTATACCGGAGGGAGCATATGAAATTACCGACATTGCTGAATTTTTACATAACCAACTCGATTCTGATGTGGGTGTTAAACAGGTACTGCTACGTGGAAAAACAGCACCTTAAAAACCGAAATAAAGTCCACCGTTCCAATCGACTTTCAAAGCGACAATACTATCCGGGACATGTTAGGCTTTGAGAAAAAAGTTTATGCTGCAGATAGGTGGCACACAGCTGAACATGTTACGAAAATTTTAAACATCAATTCGATTCTTATTCATTGCAACATCTCCGTTGGTTCATATAAAAATGGTAAGCCCGGCCATATCATTCACCAATTTTTCCCCATAGTACCACCCGGGTACAAAATAGTGGAAACCCCTAACCCTGTCATCTATCTACCGATCAGCACGAAACAGATCACTAACTTAACTATTAAAATACTAGACCAATTGGATAATCCTGTCAGTTTTAGTAAGGAGACCGTTACGGTAACATTACATTTAAAGAAACTGTAATGGGTTTTCGATTCACCACTCGGTACCGCCCCTGCTTTACGTTTTATAAGAATCGTCGCCCACACCCTCGTAATATCAGTACGGCTTCGTTCACCACGCAGCTAACTAAAGCAAACAGAGACTTCTTGCGGTCCTTAGGCTTTACAATAGTGTAATGAGTATTTTAAATATTCGAGAGCGAGTCCTCGTCGACACTTCTATCATTAGCAATCAATTGCACACACATCAACCGTATACAAACCGTTTTGACTATAACGATGAAATTCGAATTCCAATTCCCGAAGATATGTCAACTCTTCCCGGCCTGAGCTATCTGTACCTAGAGGGAAAGTTGCGGAAGGAAAATGGTGAAGTTACAACGGCTAAATTCCTTAACAATGGTTTGGCTCACTTATTTAGCGAAATCCGATACGAAATCAATGGCGTCGTTGTCGACTCTGTCACCAAACCTGGTATTACGTCTACTCTTAAGGGATATGTGTCCTACAGTTCCGCTGACGTTAAAAAGCTTCAAAATGCAGGTTGGTTTGCCGGTGGCGATCCTCCCATTACCGATCAGGAAGATAACTTTAGTGCCTGCATGCCGTTGAGAATGCTGTTAGGATTCGCCGAAGATTATGGTAAAGTAATACTTAACATCCGACAAGAACTCCTATTAATTCGCAGCAATACCGATGCCGACGCCGTATTCAGTGCTACCGTAGGGGAGACGGCTAAAGTTACGATTGACAAACTATATTGGAAGGTTCCTCATATCACTCCAGGTCTTGCTCAAGAATTAGCCTTGACTAAATACATCGATAAAAATATTGACACTCAAGTCGCATTTCGCAGCTGGCAGCTTCATATCATACCCGGTGTTCATGCTGTGACTCAACATTCTCACGCTATCGCTACAAGCACAAAATTACAAACCCCCAGATATGTCATCGTAGGGTTTCAATCAGGTCGTTCGGGGCTAATCGCTAAGGACAATGCTAATTTCGATAAAATTGGTCTTACTAATTTCCGAGTTTATCTGAACACCGAACGATTCCCATACGACAATTTACATAACAATTATGCACTCAATCATTACGCAACATTATACGACATGTATTCCAAGTTTCAATCATCTTATTATAGCAAAATCGATGAGCCCTTCTTCTCCCACCATGACTTTGCAGACAAGGCGCCCATTGTTGTAATCGATTGTTTCCATCAAAAAGACTACCTTCATGCAAATGCCGTCGTTTTTCGTGTTGAATTTGAAACTTCCGCTAACGTGCCAGCCAACACAACTGCGTATTGTCTCGTTCTTCACGATCGAGTTTTTACTTACAACGCATTGTCAAAAGCAGTTAAACAACTGTAATTTCGCAAAACACTTCAGTTGCACCTCGACTTTTAATGTAACTAGACCATGCTCCCTCTACCTAATACGATGAAGATCATTATCGATGTTCAAGGTTTTAAGACGTCCGATAAGCACTTTAGCCCAAAAGAATTGGCCTCCTACGACGGTACCTCAGTATCTCACCACATTTTTAAACCCCTTTCGCCCTTCATTCCTTAACACATCATTTACAACAACAAGCCCACTGGGTAATGACTAATCACCATTGCATCGACTGGAATGAGAGATTTACTCCAGCATACATGTTTCCTGCAATCTTGCGACGTCTTCTGCAAGGTGCCACCGAAGTATATGTGAAAGGTCGAGAAAAGGCAACTTTTCTACGCCGCTTTACTACCATCCCAATCATCGAAGTGGAAGAAAGACCGGCCCTCACCCCATCACAACCCGCTTGTTTATATCATTCCAAACCGATTTGTTATTGCGCATTATCTAACGTGTATCATATTTATAATCACTACATAATGGAATAAAACAACCTTTTTTTAATTTTTATTGTTTTTTATTTGTTTACAATATATAGTTTAACTACATGGATTAAACATCTACATACTAGTGAAAAAGCGTTCTACATAAATTGTCTGCCTATGTTCGGCGCACAAGACGTCTCGCAGTACTTCATCCATAGTAAGTATCCTCCGATGGAACCGCAACCTATCCACACCTGCCCATTCCCACCATCCTTTTCGAGCTTCTCGATACGCATACGTCCACGTATGCAAATTATAAATCTTATTCTTCAAGTCGTCAAACTGCACGCTCTTCTTCATTTCCCTTCCTCTCTATAAAGGCTTTTACTTCACACATATGCCATTTTAGGCCAAGACTATCCATTAAATCTACAAGGAGGCCTTCATTTATAGCTCCGTCTAAAATAGTTGACCGACAGCAGCACCGTTTTTGTACTGTTTTTCTTTTTTATACAACTCTTCGTCTCTGAATCCGGAACGTCCTAACCCATATACGACTTCGTGCGACGCTTCAAAAGCTAAATCCTTTAATGAACTCACTAATCGCTCAACCGCACTAGGTACGTCTCTTGCAGCCGGTCGAGCAGCCTCTCTATAATTCATCCACATGACTACACTGCCAACTGACGACTCAGGGCTTCCACTTCGATGTCGCACTTTACCATAGAACTCGCGCACGTTAGCACTTCCACCATACACGCAGTCTTTTCAGAGTTCTCCTCCAGCTAATCCACTACAGACCATACATTTACTAAACAGTCTCCACAAAGGTTTGCTACACCCTTCACTATCTCTTTATAGAAACTCTCAAAGTGTAACGCTTATAATTGTGCGAATCGCACTTCCACGAGTTTCTGCAAGCGCCACAATTCTTCTACAGTTTCGCTCGCTAAACGCACCTCTGACAAGCCCACTTCCTCCAATTTGATTATTTTCCTTGTCTGGATCGCTTCAAATACAATCCTCTTTTTTCCTATTTCCAGAGCTGGCCACTCACCGTCGAGAGAATAGAAGTAGTTGGAAATCACTCCTTGATTTGCAATCAGGGCTGTCCACTCCCATTCATTTAACTGCACCCAGTCATTTTTGGCACCCCGTATTATAATACTTGGGTTAAATTGCGAACTCCAATCAAACCCTACACTCACGTACTTAGAACTTGATTTATTTCATTTGTACGTCCTACTATTCAGAAGTTCTGGACAGAACAGTGGTTGCGGCTTTCTTGCTTTATTACTCTGAACTACCTCGATAGCTTTCAACAAGGCTTCCATTTCTGCACGACTATCGGATGCTACTACCCTTGCAGACTCTTCTACGCGCTTTTATTTTCACATTTCCAAGGTTATATGTGGTAGGAGGTGATCGTAAACGCAACCTTGAAGTCATGTTTACTGCACTACTTTTTTGGACTCAACAATTATGAGAACCTTGAGTTGAAATTCCACATATAGCATATTTGGCTTGACTGCCCAAAATTTTAGCATATCACCCTTTTTTAATGTCATCCCAATCATTTCGTGTAATTTATATGACCCCATCTTGTTGATATAAATTTGGGTATTTTCCGGGTAAAGTAAGACATTTGTTATTTCAGCTTCACGGAAGGGAATAGTATATTCGATGTCACCATGCGGTAGGATGTACCATCTATCATCATTGAAGGCAATGGATACTAGTTGTAAATCTCGTTCATAATATAAAGGCTCGCTTAGCTCTTCAACCGCAAACACCTGCGGGTGTGACGTGGAATTCGCATGCATATGTTTGCCAAATTTATCGATAGGCATTGCTCAAGCGTCGAACTGGATATGAATACTGAAAGCGTGGGCTTCTACTTATAAAATATCAATAATCATAGACGTCGCTAGGAGTGCAATAAAAACACAGACACCTTTATATACATATATGTAATCAAACCAACAATAAGTAATATATACTACATCCCCATCTGCTAGCCGAGCAAGAAAGCGCTGGATGGGGACCTCTACATGCTGCCGCCACCACAGGAATGGGTCACCCTCGTATGTGGTGGGTAGCGTCCTCAGGAGGGTCGACTGCCATAGGCGCTCGCTTCCAAGACTCATGGAATAGTCTATTGTTACGGCAGCCTGGAGTTGACGAGCTGATGGAGGTCGCGGTTCGGAGGTGATGAAGTATTCAAACTCCTTGTAAAATGTGGGAGCATCTTCAAAGAGTGCATCAACAACAATATCAGGCATGATGACTGGTAGCTGTGGTGGAAGAACGTTACGCTTTATATGTGAATCTCAAGGTAAGACCCTTGACCGTCTACGTCTCCATCTTTGACTACGCTCCTATATTAAGTTGCCTGTTTTCTGTAACAGTTATCATAATCCTCCAGCACCTACCATAATCATCAAGCAGCTATGGCAACTAACTTCAAGGATGCAGAAAAATTTTACCGTCACTTTCGTCGGTTTTTGGCTAGTTGCCCTCCAGCATCCTCTCAACGGTCTCTCCAGGCAGTGGTCACAATGGAGTACGCCCTGAACCTACAAGGAGAGACTCTAGCGGAGACGACCACCTTACGGACGTGGCCTGCAGCCTTAGACGGATCGTCAGCTGTGTGGTGGCAGACCAACATCTTCAAGCCAGTGGACCGGTACCTAGGCCTACTGGAGGATGGGGAAGTTACATATATAACTTATACTTGGAAATAAATAAATATATTTAGAAATATTTCGGTGGTTTTATTTTAAAGTTTCGAGATTGTGACCTTGAATTGTAGAATATAAAAGTTTCACAAACGTGTGCGTAGTTAGTTGCCATCATGAGCTCAGAACCTCGATATCCAGAATTTGGGAGCTACTCCAAACGGCTACGAACATTCGGCGATTGGAGTCGAGGTCAAACTCCAGAATCGCTAGCAGATGCCGTTTTCTTTTGCATCAGCGACACGATTAATTGTGTACAGTGTTTCTACTGCGGAGTTCAAATTTCTGGTTGGGAGAGCAATGACAAACCCCTATCTGAACACCTCCGTTGGTCACCCAACTGCAAAATTGCCAAGGTCTACCAGCAATTACAAACCATAGAAGACTTGACTATGCAACTTATCGATGCGTTGCATTTTTCCCCAGGAGTAGATGTGGCTGGCAACAATGGAACGGGCGCGGCCGACAAAACAAAAGGTTGCTGTTGTCATAAGTGATGCAAAGTGCGGCGCCAAACCATTCACTAGTTGCCATCGACTTGTTGAACATGCTACCAATACAATTTTTGGTTGCTCTCGCTGCAGTTCATGATGGGATTCTCTACGTCCTTCAACCGCCGCGGTGCAGTTCAGCTTCTTTCGCCTACAATGATGGAGTGCACAACGTGACGTGGCGTAAAATGGATACCAGTTCCTTGACAACTATTTCCGTTTTTAAAATACAAGTGAACAACTTTACTGAACATAACGTTTTAACGTTCAAGATAAAATACCATTTCCCTTCATATGCGGTAGATACGAATTGGCAAACAATTTTGCTAAAAAATAAACCTGATGTCTTGAAGAAGTTGCTCTCACCCGCGGATAATTCCTGCTGTATATCTACTATTGTTTTAAGCACTATTTTATTCGCTCTAATGTGTATGTCTCTAACGTATTTCTGTTGGTATTATAATCATTTAGTCAAGCCACTACTGTAATTACTCTTTGTATGTGCATCTTAAATATAACTTTTTATTAAATTATGTGTATCTTTCACTCTACGAAGGTACTCTGAATGAGTAACCAAATATTCTATCAGACTCGATGGTCTAGAGGTAAAGATACCCTCGGCTGCAGATTGCGCTGCGGATATATAGGGAGACCTAGGTTCGAATCCTAGTCGAGTCATAATTTAGACATGAAGTATTCTAGGCGTTTACTTCATGCTTAAATTTTTTAAATAAATGTGTTAAGCGCAGTCTGTTCTAAGCACTACTTAATTCTTTGTATGCCCTTGGCCGTAAACGCGATCTTGACTTTAAATTTTTTTAAAGTAGCCTCAACCTCGAACCCGGGTTTGACCTTAAACGTGGCCTCGCTCCGAACGTGGCCTCGCTTCGAACGTGACCTTGGGCTCGCACGTGGCACCGCCTTGCATGTGATCTTGGGCTTGAACGTGGCCTTGCCTTGAACTCAAGGTCAAGTGGTGGGGGGAGGTTCCAGAACCATCCACTTCCCTCTACTTTCTGCATCCAAAAAATTCAGGTTTAGTAGTTTAGTATTAAGGTGCGTTAAAACGTCTAAAAACAAAGTTTTTCAATAACTATTAACTACAGAATTTTATATTGTACTACTATAATACCTAGTGTCGATCAAAATATAATAATTTTATTCCTGGTAAGCGTGCTATCACTAACAGGTGCTCAACACCTAGTTTAGAATTGATTGCAGATGTTGTAAACGATGTAGGAGTACATTGGGAGCTTATTTAGCCATAAAAACTCCTATATTAAATTTTTCTGCATCCAAAAAATTCAAGTTCAATAGTTTAACATTAAGCTGCGTTAAAACGTTTGAAAAGCATGTTTTTTAGTAACTATTAACTACAGAAAATTTTATTCTACTACTATAATACCTAGTGTCGATAAAAATATAATAATTTTATCTTTGGTAAGCGTGCCAACACAAACAGGTTCTAAAAAACTACTTTGGAATTGATAGCAGAGGTTCTAAACGCTGTAAGAGTGCTTTTGAATCTTAGTTAGCCATATAAAACTAGTCTTAAATTTTTCTGCATCCAAAAAATTCAAGTTTAATAGTTTAGTATTAAGGTGCGTTAAACCGTCTGAAAAGCAAGTTTTTTAGTATATATTAGGTACAGAAAATTTTATAGTACTACTATAATACCTAGTGTCGATCAAATTATAATAATTTTATACCTGGTAAGCGTGCCAACACTAACAGGTGCTCAAAAACTGGTTTAGAATTGATTGCAGAGGTTGTAAACGATTTAGGAGTGATAATGCAGCTTATTTAACCATATAAAACTACTGTCTTAAATTTTTCGGCATCCAAAAAATTCAAGTTTAATAGTTTAGCATTAAGGTGCGTTAAACCGTCTGAAAAGCACGTTTTTCAGTAAATATTAACTACAGCAAATTTTATAGTACTATTATAATAACTAGTGTCGATCAAAATATAATAATTGTAAGCGTGCCAACCCTAACAGGTGCTCAACCACTGGCTTAGAACTAATTGCAGAGGTTGTAGACGATGTAGTGTGCATTTGGAGCTTATTTAGCCTTATAAAACTGCACTATTAAATTTTTTTAAATCCAAAAAAGAAGTTTAATAGTTTAGTATTAAGGTGCGTTAAAACTTCTGAAAAGCACATTTTTCAGTAAATATTAACTACAGCAAAATTTATTGTAATACTATAATACCTAGTGTCGCTCAAACTATAATAATTTTATACCTGATAAACGTGCCAACACAAACAAGTGCTCAAAAACTGGCTTAGAATTGATTTCTAAGGTTGCAAACGCTGTAGGAGTGCATTTGGAGCTTATTTAGCTATATAAAACTGCTGTCTTAGATGTTTCTGCATCCAAAAAATTAAAGTTCTGTAGTTTAGTATCAAGGTGCGTTAAAACTTCTGAAAATCACGTTTTTCAATAACTATTAACTACGAAAAATTTTTTTTTACTAAAATAATACCTAGTGTCGATTAAAATATAATAATTTAATACCTGGTAAGCGTGCCATCACTAACAGGTGCTCAAAAACTGGCTTAGAGTTGATTGCAGAGGTTGTAAACGCTCTAGGAGTGCATTTGGAGATTATTTAGCTATACAAAACTGCTGTCTTAAAATCTCCTGCATCCAAAAAATTTAGGTTCAATAGTTTAGTATTAAGGTGCGTTAAAACGTCGGAAAAGCACGTTTTTCAATAACTATTAACTACAGAATTTTTTATTGAACTACTATAATACCTAGTGTCGATCAAAATATAATAATTTTATTCCTGGTAAGGGTGCTATCACTAAAAGGTGATCAACAACTGGCTTAAATTGATTGCAGAGGTTGTAAACGCTGTAGGAGTGCATTTGGAGCTTATTTAGCTATATAAAACTGTTGTCTTAAATTTTTCTGCATCCAAAAAATTCAGGTTCAATAGTTTGGTATTAAGGTGCGTTAAAACGTCTGAAAAGCATGTTTTTCAATATATATATTAATTACCGAAAATTTTATTGAACTACTATAATACCTGGTGTCGATCAAAATATAATAATTTTATTCCTGGTAAGCATGCTATCATTAACAGGTGCTCAACACCTGGTTTAGAATTGATTGCAGAGGTTGTAAACGATGTGAATTGGGAGCTTATTTAGCCATATAAAACTGCTGTATTAAATTTTTCTGCATAAAAAAAATTCAAGTTTAGTAGTTTAGAATTAAGGTGCTTTAAACCGTCTGAAAAGCACGTTTTTCAGTAAATATTAACTACAGCAAATTTTATAATACTACTATAATACCTAGTGTCAATCAACATATAATAATTGTATACCTGATAAGCTTGCCAACACTAACTGGTGCTCAACAACTGGCTTAGAATTAATTCCAGAGGTTGCAAACGATGTAGGGGTGCATTAGGAGCTTATTTAGCCATATAAAACTGCTGTCTTAAATTTTTCTGCATCCAAAAAATTCTGGTTTAATAGTTTGGTATTAAGGTGCGTTAAAACGTCTGAAAAGCATGTTTTTCAGTATATATATTAATTACCGAAAATTTTATTGAATTACTATAATACCTGGTGTCGATCAAAATATAATAATTTTATTCCTGGTAAGCATGCTATCACTAACAGGTGCTCAACACCTGGTTTAGAATTGATTGCAGAGGTTGTTAACGAAGTAGGAGTGCTTTTGTAGCTTATTTAGCCATATAAAACTGCTGTCTTAAATTTTTCTGCATCTAAAAAATTGAAGTTTAATAGTTTAGTATTAAGGTGCGTTACAACGTTTGAAAAGCACGTTTTTTAATATATATATTAACTACAGAAAATTTTATTGCTCTTCTATAATACCTAGTGTCGTTAAAAATATAATAATTTAATACTTGGTAAGCGTGGCAACACTAACAGGTGCTCAAAAACTGGTTTAGAGTTGATTGCAGAGGATGTAAACGCTATAGGAGTGCATTTGGAGCTTATTTAGCCTTATAAAGCTGCTGTATTAAATTTTTCTGCATCCAAAATATTCAAGTTTCGTAGTTTAGTATTTAGGTGAGTTAAAACATCTGAAAAGCACGTTTTTCAGTAAATATTAACTACAGCAAATTTTATTCGAGTACTATATTACCTAGTGTCGATCAAACTATAATAATGTTATACCTGGTAAGCGCGCCAACACAAACATGTGCTCAAAAACTGGCTTAGAATTGTTTGCTAAGGTTGTAAACGCTGTAGAAGTGCATTTGGAGCTTATTTAGCCATATAAAACTTCTGTCTTAAATGTTTCTGCATCCAAAAAATTCAGGTTAAATAGTTTAGTATTACGTTGCGTTAACACGTCTGAGAATCACGTTTTTCAGTAACTATTAACTACAGAAAATTTTATTGTACTACTATAATACCTAGTGTCGATCAAACTATAATAATGTTATACCTGGTAAGCGTGTCAACACTAACAGGTGCTCAAAAACTGGTTTAGAATTGATTGCAGGCGTTGTAAACGATGTAGGAGTGCATTGGGAGCTTAATTAGCTCTATAAAAATGCTGTTTTAAATTTTTCTGTATCCAAAAAATTCAAGTTTAATAGTTTAGCATTAAGGTGCGTTAACTACAGAAAATTTTATCGTACTACTGTAATAATTAGTGTCGATCAAAATATAATAATTGTATACCTGGTAAGCGTGCCAACACTAGCAGCTGCTCAAAAACTGGTTTAGAAGTGATTGCAGAGGTTGTAAACGCTGTAGGAGTGCATTTGGAGCTTATTTAGCCATATAAAACTGCTGTCCTAAATGTTACTGCATCCAAAAAATTCAAGTTTAATAGTTTAGTATTAAGGTGCGTAAAACGTCTGAAAAGCACGTTTTTCAATATATATTAACTACAGAAAGTTTTATTGTACTACTATAATACCTAGAGTCGATTAAAGTATAATAATTTAATACCTGGTAAGCGTGTCCACCTGAGCAGCTTGTCAAACACTGGTTTAGAAGTGATTGCAGAGGTTGTAAACGCTATAGGAGCGTATTTGGAACTTATTTAGCCATATAAAACTGATATATTAAATTTTTCTTCATCCAAAAAATTCAAGTTTAATAGTTTAGTATTAAGGTGCGTTAAAACGTCCTAAAAGCAAGTTTTTCAGTAAATATTAACTACAGCAAATTTTATTATACTACTATAATACCTAGTGTCGATCAAAATATAATAATTGTATACCTGGTAAGCGTGCCAACACTAACAGGTGCTCAACCACTGGTTTAGAATTGATTGCAAAGGTTGTAAACGCTGTAGGAGTAGACGTGGAGCTTATTTAGCCATATAAAACTGCTGTATTAAATTTTTCTGCATCCAAAAAATTCAAGTTCAATAGTTTAGCATTAAGGTGCGTTAACACGTCTGTCATGGGCCGAAAGTCGCTTTTCGTATTAATTTAACGATTTGCCTTATCCTTGCCTAATTCAAGGCACTTTGCACATTTCGCTCTAACTATTTACCCTATATCGGACTAATCCTAGATTTAACTTACTTTAAATAGCCTAGTTTCAGTTACCCATTTCCTCAAGTAAAGTCACTGCAGATTAGGCCTCACGTTGTACGCGTGCTATGTTGGTTGCAGATGCGATTTTTCTGCAAATTTGGAATTCTGGGCCTAGCTGTCAATTATCATTAGCCATTTTGACTTGTCAGAAGATGGATGTGGTGAAAAGCATCTTTGCTTAATCGATGCACGAATATTTGTAATTCGGTTTTGTCACGCTCATCCTAGCATGAAAATGTATATTTTGGTGTGAATTTTGTCCGGGAGACGTCCCCGACGTTTTTGTTGTGATACATTTCAAGCACGGACTTTTGTCCGGAATTAATCTGACAAGCACATGTAATTACTTGGGCGATTCGGAGCAGAACACCTAACGGTATATTATTTTGACAATTATTGGTTATATTTCTAAGGCGGAATGTTGTCCCTTTTAGCTCCCTTTGGTACGGGCGGTGAAAGCACCCAATTCCCCTTTGGTACGGGCGGTGAACGCACTCAGATTAGGAAGCAGTCCTTTATTATGAACTAACGCATCTCTGTTGGTGTGCTGCGAGCTTTGTACATGGTGGCGCAGAGCTTTTCGAGGCGTTTGGTTGATGGATTTGGCCCCTCTTGGAGAGCACTTTCTCCAGGCAGTTGCTGCAGTCGGCTGGCTGTGAGTTTGGGAGATTTCCAGTCCCTAAAACAGGCTAGCAGATTTACTGGCCCGAGATCTCTACGTTACCTGCAGTAAAGCCCGTTGGATCACCTGGCTTCCTCGACATCGTGCAGCAGGCCTCCGATTTAGCACGTTCGCCACCTGGTGCAGTCAAGGTCAGTCTCCAACTTAACCTGTGTTATAGGCCTCATTTTAATGTGTGTTTAATTATTATTCATTGTAGCGTTTGGGCTACGGCCAGATTTTGATAATTGATTAAATTTACTTACTTTAATGTTCTGATAACTCACCTGCAGTTTAAAGTAAACCTATTTTGTTGTATAATATCTTAATATTTGTAACTTTGACATTTCAAGCCTCCATTAGAGTTCAGGCTGTGTCTAATGTAGATGCATAGGGACGATAAGGTTTCTCTTATGTAAATTTTGTGAAGCAATTCTTGCATACGCCTTATTTTAGACTCGATCTCAGTGGAGAGATCTGTCAGTTCAGTTGAACTTGGCTTAGTGCGGCCCCATTTTGCAAGAAATTAGCGAAATCAGTCCGATCGTTGTTTAAGCAATTATGCCCCTTTAGGGCGAGATTTAATTAGCGTGTTTCGGGTAATTTTGCGCCCCTATAAACCAAGATCTTGGGTAATAATGGGATTTGTGTACAATTGATTACTAGTATAATTATGTATTTTTGCAACTGAGGGTTTAGCGTTGATTTCAACTTGACAAGCAAAACAAAACCTTAACTACCGCTTAAATTTGAGACGCGTTTGGTCATACATGCGAATTGCTACGATCTTCAACTACTGTATTTATTTAAACTGGTGAGTTCAATCTGTGATAAATTTTACTATCTTGGTATATGAAATCTGGTTTGTGCTATCTGTTGTTGTTGTGATATATTACCGAGCATTGTTAATATTTTATTAAATTATATATACTCGTTACTTATGCCTGCAAATTTGATTTGCGTGTCCTTGTCGCTATCTCCAATTTTCAGGATCGCTTAGTAGCACCTTCCGTAGTGTCTTGTTTGATGATTAGCAAAGTGCTGGGTCACCTGCTACTTGGCGATCATAATTTACTCATCGTCATCAAGTCTTTTGTTCGACCCACGACCAGCTCCGGCTGAGAATCCGGTAGCCTTTGCTACTCCTTATTTTATAGTCAGAGTTAGGTAACACGTCTGAAAATCACGTTTTTCAGTAACTATTAACTACAGAAAATTTTATCGTACTACTGTAATAACTAGTGTCGATCAAAATATAATAATTGTATACCTGGTAAGCGTGCCAACACTAACGGGTGCTCAACCACTGGTTTAGAATTGATTGCAGAGGTTGTAAACGCTGTAGGAGTAGACGTGGAGCTTATTTAGCCATTTAAACTGCTGTATTAAATGTTTCTGGATCCAAAACATTCAGGTTCAATAGTTTAGTATTAAAGTGGTTTAAAACGTCTCAAAAGCATTTTTTTCAATAACTATTAACTACAGAAAATTTTATTGTACTACTATAATAACTAGTGTCGATCAAACTTTAATAATGTTATTTATACTTGATAAGCGTGCCTACAAACACAAGTGCTCAAAAACTGGCTTAGAATGGATTGCTAACGTTGTAAACGCTGTAGAAGTGCATTTGGAGCTTATTTAGCCATATAAAACTGCTGTCTTAAATGTTTCTGCATCCAAAAAATTCAGGTTCAATAGTTTAGTATTAAGGTGCATTAAAACGTCCAAAAAGCAAGTTTTTCAGTAAATATTAACTACAGCAAATTTTATTGTACTACTATAATAGCTAGTGTTGATCTAAATATAATAATTTAATACCTGATAAGCGTGCCAACACTAACAGGTGCTCAAAAACTGGTTTAGAATTGATTGCAAAGGTTGTAAACGAAGTAGGAGTGCTTTTGTAGCTTATTTAGCCATATAAAACTGCTGTCTTAAATTTTTCTGCATCCAAAAAATTCAACTTTAATAGTTTAGTATTAAGGTGCGTTACAACGTCTGAAAAGCACGTTTTTTAATATATATTAACTACAGAAAATTTTATTGTACTACTATAATACCTAGTGTCGAACAAAATATAATAATTTTATCTTTGGTAAGCGTGCCAACACTAACAGGTGCTCAAAAACGGGCTTGGAATTAATTGCAGAGGTTGTAAACGCTGTAGGAGTGCTTTTGGAGCTTACTTAGCCATATAAAACTACTGTTTTAAATTTGTCTGCATCCAAAAAATTCAAGTTTAATAGTTTAGTATTAAGGTGCGTAAAACGTCTGAAAAGCACGTTTTTCAATATATATTAACTACAGAAAGTTTTATTGTACTACTATAATACCTAGTGTCGATCAAAATATAATAATTTAATACCTGGTAAGCGTGTCCACCCAAGCAGCTTGTCAAACACTGGTTTAGAAGTGATTGCAGAGGTTGTAAACGCTATAGGAGCGCTTTTGGAGCTTATTTAGCCATATCAAACTACAGTTTTAAATTTTTCTGCATCCAAAATATTCAAGTTTAATAGTTTAGTATTAAGGTGCGTAAAACGTCTGAAAAGGACGTTTTTCAATATATATTAACTACAGAAAGTTTAATTGTACTACTATAATACCTAGTGTCGATCAAAATATAATAATTTAATACCTGGTAAGCGTGTCAACACTAGCAGCTGCTCAAAAACTGGTTTAGAAGTGATTGCAGAGGTTGTAAACGCTGTGGGAGTACATGTGGAGCTTATTTAGCCATATAAAACTGCTGTATTAAATTTTGCTGCATCCAAAAAATTCAAGTTCAATAGTTTAGCATTAAGGTGCCTTATCACGTCTGAAAATCACGTTTTTCAGTAACTATTAACTACAGAAAATTTAATCGTACTATTGTAATAAATAGTGTCGATCAAAATATAATAATTGTATACCTGGTAAGCGTGCCAACACTAACGGGTGCTCAACCACTGGTTTAGAATTGATTGCAGAGTTTGTAAGCTCTGTAGGAGTGCATTTGGAGCTTATTTAGCCATATAAAACTGCTGTCTTAAATGTTTCTGGATCCAAAAAATTAAGGTTAAATAGTTTAGTATTAAAGTGCTTTCAAACGTCTCAAAAGCAGGTTTTTCAATAACTATTAAATTTTGCTGCATCCAAAAAATTCAAGTTCAATAGTTTAGCATTAAGGTGCGTTAACACGTCTGAAAATCACGTTTTTCAGTAACTATTAACTACAGAAAATTTAATCGTACTACTGTAATAATTAGTGTCGATCAAAATATAATAATTGTATACCTGGTAAGCGTGCCAACATTAACGGGTGCTCAACCACTGGTTTAGAATTGATTGCAGAAGTTGTAAACGCTGTGGGAGTACATGTGGAGCTTATTTAGCCATATAAAACTGCTGTATTAAATTTTTCTGCATCCAAAAAATTCAACTTCAATAGTTTAGCATTAAGGTGCGTTAACACGTCTGAAAATCACATTTTTCAGTAACTATTAACTACAGAAAATTTAATCGTACTACTGTAATAATTAGTGTCGATCAAAATATAATAATTGTATACTTGGTAAGCGTGCCAACACTAACGGGTGCTCAACCACTGGTTTAGAATTGATTGCAGAGGTTGTAAACGCTGTAGGAGTAGACGTGGAGCTTATTTAGCCATTTAAACTGCTGTATTAAATGTTTCTGGATCCAAAACATTCAGGTTCAATAGTTTAGTATTAAAGTGGTTTAAAACGTCTCAAAAGCATTTTTTTCAATAACTATTAACTACAGAAAATTTTATTGTACTACTATAATAACTAGTGTCGATCAAACTTTAATAATGTTATTTATACTTGATAAGCGTGCCTACACACACAAGTGCTCAAAAACTGGCTTAGAATGGATTGCTAACGTTGTAAACGCTGTAGAAGTGCATTTGGAGCTTATTTAGCCATATAAAACTGCTGTCTTAAATGTTTCTGCATCCAAAAAATTCAGGTTCAATAGTTTAGTATTAAGGTGCATTAAAACGTCCAAAAAGCAAGTTTTTCAGTAAATATTAACTACAGCAAATTTTATTGTACTACTATAATAGCTAGTGTTGATCTAAATATAATAATTTAATACCTGATAAGCGTGCCAACACTAACAGGTGCTCAAAAACTGGTTTAGAATTGATTGCAAAGGTTGTAAACGAAGTAGGAGTGCTTTTGTAGCTTATTTAGCCATATAAAACTGCTGTCTTAAATTTTTCTGCATCCAAAAAATTCAACTTTAATAGTTTAGTATTAAGGTGCGTTACAACGTCTGAAAAGCACGTTTTTTAATATATATTAACTACAGAAAATTTTATTGTACTACTATAATACCTAGTGTCGAACAAAATATAATAATTTTATCTTTGGTAAGCGTGCCAACACTAACAGGTGCTCAAAAACGGGCTTGGAATTAATTGCAGAGGTTGTAAACGCTGTAGGAGTGCTTTTGGAGCTTACTTAGCCATATAAAACTACTGTTTTAAATTTGTCTGCATCCAAAAAATTCAAGTTTAATAGTTTAGTATTAAGGTGCGTAAAACGTCTGAAAAGCACGTTTTTCAATATATATTAACTACAGAAAGTTTTATTGTACTACTATAATACCTAGTGTCGATCAAAATATAATAATTTAATACCTGGTAAGCGTGTCCACCCAAGCAGCTTGTCAAACACTGGTTTAGAAGTGATTGCAGAGGTTGTAAACGCTATAGGAGCGCTTTTGGAGCTTATTTAGCCATATCAAACTACAGTTTTAAATTTTTCTGCATCCAAAATATTCAAGTTTAATAGTTTAGTATTAAGGTGCGTAAAACGTCTGAAAAGCACGTTTTTCAATATATATTAACTACAGAAAGTTTAATTGTACTACTATAATACCTAGTGTCGATCAAAATATAATAATTTAATACCTGGTAAGCGTGTCAACACTAGCAGCTGCTCAAAAACTGGTTTAGAAGTGATTGCAGAGGTTGTAAACGCTGTGGGAGTACATGTGGAGCTATTTAGCCATATAAAACTGCTGTATTAAATTTTGCTGCATCCAAAAAATTCAAGTTAATAGTTTAGCATTAAGGTGCCTTATCACGTCTGAAAATCACGTTTTTCAGTAACTATTAACTACAGAAAATTTAATCGTACTATTGTAATAAATAGTGTCGATCAAAATATAATAATTGTATACCTGGTAAGCGTGCCAACACTAACGGGTGCTCAACCACTGGTTTAGAATTGATTGCAGAGTTTGTAAGCTCTGTAGGAGTGCATTTGGAGCTTATTTAGCCATATAAAACTGCTGTCTTAAATGTTTCTGGATCCAAAAAATTAAGGTTAAATAGTTTAGTATTAAAGTGCTTTCAAACGTCTCAAAAGCAGGTTTTTCAATAACTATTAAATTTTGCTGCATCCAAAAAATTCAAGTTCAATAGTTTAGCATTAAGGTGCGTTAACACGTCTGAAAATCACGTTTTTCAGTAACTATTAACTACAGAAAATTTAATCGTACTACTGTAATAATTAGTGTCGATCAAAATATAATAATTGTATACCTGGTAAGCGTGCCAACATTAACGGGTGCTCAACCACTGGTTTAGAATTGATTGCAGAAGTTGTAAACGCTGTGGGAGTACATGTGGAGCTTATTTAGCCATATAAAACTGCTGTATTAAATTTTTCTGCATCCAAAAAATTCAACTTCAATAGTTTAGCATTAAGGTGCGTTAACACGTCTGAAAATCACATTTTTCAGTAACTATTAACTACAGAAAATTTAATCGTACTACTGTAATAATTAGTGTCGATCAAAATATAATAATTGTATACTTGGTAAGCGTGCCAACACTAACGGGTGCTCAACCACTGGTTTAGAATTGATTGCAGAGGTTGTAAACGCTGTAGGAGTGCATTTGGAGCTTATTTAGCCATATAAAACTGCTGTTAGGTTAAATAGTTTAGTATTAAAGTGCTTTCAAACGTCTCAAAAGCAGGTTTTTCAATAACTATTACTACAGAAAATTTTATTGTACTTCTATAATACCTAGTGTCGATCAAACTATAATAATGTTGCCTGATAAACGTGCCAACACACACATGTGCCCAAAAACTGGCTTAGAATTGATTGCTAAGGTTGTAAGCGCTGTAGAAGTGCATTTGGAGCTTATTTAGCCATATAAAACTGCTGTCTTAAATGTTTCTGCATCCAAAAAAATCAGTTTCAATAGTTTAGTATTAAAGTGGTTTAAAACGTCTCAAAAGCATTTTTTTCAATAACTATTAACTACAGAAAATTTTATTGTACTACTATAATACCTAGTGTCGAACAAAATATAATAATTTTATCTTTTATAAGCGTGTCAACACTAGCAGCTGCTCAAAAACTGGCTTAGAATTGATTGCTAAGGTTGTAAGCGCTGTAGAAGTGCATTTGGAGCTTATTTAGCCATATAAAATTGCTGTCTTAAATTTTTCTGCATCCAAAAAATTCAAGTTTAATAGTTTAGTATTAAGGTGCACTAAAACGTCTGAAAAGCTCGTTTTTTAATATATATTAACTACAGAAAGTTTTATTGTACTACTATAATAGCTAGTGTCGATCAAAATATAATAATTTAATACCTGGTAAGCGTGTCAACACTAGCAGCTGCTCAAAAACTGGTTTAGAAGTGATTTCAGAGGTTGTAAACACTATAGGAGTGCATTTGGAGCTTATTTAGCCATATAAAACTGATATATTAAATTTTTTTGCATCCAAAAAATTCAAGTTTAATAGTTTAGTATTAAGCTGCGTTAAAACGTCTGAAAAGCTCGTTTTTCGATATATATTAACTACAGAAATTTTTATTGTACTACTATAATAACTAG
>CALNHX010009336.1:0-50860 GCA_940337035.1 Agriotes lineatus
TTGTTTGGCAAGTAGGAGACTTACTATCTATAAAAATGTTGCAGGGAAACCGAGAAACCCTTTACAATATGCGAATACATTTAATATTGATTAAAAGTGCAACATCCAATGTTTATATTATAAACGATTTGTAGCCATACTAAATACTTATTTAGAAGTGCAACTTTTTTTCACAAGTGTGGAGGGTTATTACACGAGGCGCAGCCGAGTTTAATATTCCACACGCGTGAAAAATAAGCACGCTAACACGAGTTGTGTATAAGATTTTTTAAAATTTAATTAAATATTCAAATCCAAGCCTATTTTGTATAGAATTTTTTTGCATAGTGATCGTGAAAGTCGTCTTTGTTAATGAGAAATCGTATTGAAAATCGTGAAAAAAACACTTTTTAACTATTTTATTGAAATGTCAATTTGACAGTTGTCACTTCCGAAGTCATTCTCGACTAAATTTCGACCAAGAGATCACTATGCAAAGAAACTACGTGTAAAACACGTCCTTTTTTCATTCATTTGCTTGATTAATTCGGGCTTTGCCCTCGTTATCAAACTGCAAATTCATGAAAAAATGTATGACTTTCAAAACTAGTTGTACAAATTACTATTATTTGCCTTTATTTTAGTTGAGCGCGTTGGTCAGTTCTGGTAACTAATGAATCGTCTTTATTTATTGAAAAAATGTGGCACTTCGCACCCTGATATTAATTTAAAGAAGCCTACTTTTTTAAATGAAATTTTAAAAACCATTTTATCTACTTTGATGTCAGAATTTGATTGAAAACAGTGCTACAATAGAATCCATTATAACACTGTTTATGCATTGTTATATTCATATGAAAAACGTTGAAACAGCCTACCTTGTTTCAGACAACTGACAGATTGTCACATTTATGAAATGTCAAAATTCAAAGTTTTTGATGTTTTTTATGCAAAGTAGATAAAATAGTATATTATACTCGTTTAATAAGATGCACTCGTTCCATGGGAGCACTACTCGCTACGCTCGTCGCGCCCCAAATTCACTCGTTCTACAATAAACTCTCTTTTTAAACTAGTATAATAATATACTATTAAACCATCTTCTTTCTTTTTTTTTATTGTATAATATATTTTTACAAAGGCTTGATTAATATTTATAATAAAGTACCTAGCCTTAATGATGATTCTTGTCGATAGTTAACTAATTCTCGGATGTTACGGTGTTACTGGTGTCGAATGCTTTAGGTGTCATTTTGTTTCACCTGTACATTTTCTCGCCAATAACTTGTCCCTCTGCATCTGCAATCGGGCCGTGGTTAAAGTATAATTTCGGTTTCAACGTACTGAATCCTGCATTCGCAGCAGCTGCTCGTTTTTGTTTTTCCCATTGTTCGTCAGATTGAATAATAAATTGCATTGTGGCGAAAGCTGCATTGAATATTGAAAGCTGAAATGCGTATGCGATTAAAATTTGCTTTTTTGAGTAAACCTAAACACATCGTTTATTTCACATGTGCCTGTAAAAATTTGATTGCCGGATATATTTCTAGAAGCCTGTCATTTATCTGTAACGTTGTTTTAATAAACACTCGCATTTTATAGGTTCTTTATGACTGCGAAGTAATAAAATAGTATAAACAAACATTGCTGTCGCAATCTGAAAGTATGATTTTGAAGGATTACAGCTACCCATGAAAAAAATACATTTATTTGTACTGCGACTAACGCTTTTAGTAAATTTATGTATTATTATTTCAAAATAGAAAAGACATGTAGTATTTTCATTTCGTTTCCAAACTTTAAACACAACAAAGATGCATATGAAATGTTAATCATTGTTACTATAATTCTAATCTTGACCATTACTTTGCCTTTATGATAATTGTTTGACATTACCGTGAAGTTGTCTTTCCTACGCTATTGTATTACCTAAACTACTGTTACGTGTTATATTAATATCGATAGATTCAAAGAGATTTTGAGATTACTGGAAGACAAGTTGTTCTAAAACATTAAACTGTTACAAATAGAATGGAATTACGGGAATTTAGCAACTCTGTTCTCAGGTAGAAGTTATATTACGCAATAAATTTGTACTGCTGTATATCTAATAGTGTCTATACTTCTGTAGTTGTGTAAGACACTGGCAGCATAGTAATAGCAACTCAAGCACTCGTAAAACTGCATTTAGTAAAATAATAGCGTAAGAAATTATTTTTTTCCTCAAACGGCAGTAAAATATGGCATTATACTGCTGGATTGATGATGCTAAACTGTCACTTTATTGCCAAGCGGCAGATAATATTATCTGCCGCTGACGAGCGGCAGATAAAGTTATTATCTGCCGCTGACGACTTTATCTGCCGCTCGTCAGCGGCAGATAAAGTTATTATCTGCCGCTGACAACTTTATCTGCCGCTCGTCAGCGGCAGATAATATTATCTGCCGCTGACGAGATCAAGTAATTTTCTTCGAATTTTGTTCACAAAGTTGTAAATAATTTGTTATAAAAACGTTTGAAGAAAAAATACTATATGTTATTCGGAGCAAAAGTATCTTTATGTGGCTCGGCTGTAATTATCTGCCTCGCAAGCTCGGCAGATAACCCGTCCAGCCTCGCCACATAAAATATAACTTTTGCTCCTAATAACATAATATACTATTATCTTCGAGCATATCTCTAATTGATCAATTCCACTTTTTTGAATTCCATCTAAGCTGTAATATAATCTTAAATTCTGTGTAAATTTCATTAAAACTTCTAGAATTTCAACAAACTAACAGTAATTTATCTTTTGTATCATTAAACCATATTCCAGCGTTTCCAACAAATTGTCGGAATAAAAGACATACTCTCCCGAACTGTTTAAATACTTTATTGAATATTACAGATTGAATGCAAAAACTTACAATTATTGTAGTAATGCAATTGTGAAAAACAAATATTAGAAACAAGTAGCATTTCCTATTATTTAATACAGTGAAATGTACATTTTAAACCTTACCATTACCTGCTTCTATATTCTAGTAAAAACATAAAGCTGCAATTTGAGCAAAAATGCGATTAAGGTGTCCCATTCTGCTTTCCGTAACTTCGGGTACATAATTAGAGGTCTATTTATAATAATGACATGTTTGTGTGTGGTTACGATTTTGTTTTTGTGTATGATAATTGCTAACGTTATTTTTTATTTCAGGTAAGTCACGTCGGCCTTCCTTTATTCAGAATTCTGGGGTTTAATAGTTAGGTAAGTGCGCTTATGTTAAAAGTGGAGACTAGTAATTATAAGTCATAGAAATGACGGTAAAAATGATTTTTAAAATTTGAATATTGTAAGTAATTTGTTATTTTGTTTTCTGTCATGTATGACAAGAATTAAACAAGTTTAATTTTAAACATGATTTTCCAGTACTTTATAATCTCAAATCTCCACCATTTATTTTGAAAGGAACTTATTAAGAAAATACTAGAAATTAAATTCTAGTTAATTGTACCCAAGAGCGATCATATACAAACAAACTGTTAATAACGACAGTTTTTGTCTACAATTTGCTACAGCAGTTTTCATTTCAAAGCAATTTTATTTTTATAGAATATACGGTCCCCTATGCTGTAGGATAGGTGAAGCTTATGGAAAGCTTTTACCTTGAACGATGAAATACATCAATTTTATTTAAAGGATTTCTAAACCGAAGACTTCGAGACGACTGTCCATCCACTTTGAAATATCGATATTGAGTTTTGCTCGAAAATGTAGTTTTTCTGTATTTGTAACGCATTCCCAAGATTGAACTCCTGTTTCCAGTATATGAGTAAAAGTTGTAGTTCGTTACCACAACAAAGAGTTTAAACGTTATAAATCGAGAAGTACATGTGCCCCAGAGAAATCCATTTAAGGGGGGAAGTTCACATCACATGTCAGCACGAGCATAATTTTGAAACATTATTATGCTGTTGGACAACGAAGATTGTGGAATTCGAGCATCTCTTCAAAGTAATTTAGAAATGCCATTTCAGTTAGAACTTTTCTCGTTAACTAAACTTCTTACTATGAAAGTCGAAACTAATTTTCATTTCACTTTTGCGCATTTTGAACTTTCTAGACTTGTTGTCTCTATAATCGGCGTTTTCAGGTCCCTTGCCCTTATTTCCGACGTTCTTAACATAACTACGTGCTAGTATTAAGAGCTCTATGAATAAACTTGTCCCGTTGCTATTCGTTATAGGTTTTCCAAAATAGCTTTGCTGAACTTTTAAATCAACATTCCAAGTTTAGTAATAATTTTGCACGGGATTTTAAATAAGTTTTTAAGCAACAAAATTTTGCCCCTCAGATTCTGTATTAAGTAAATAAGCGAGGATGCATAAAGGGTTTTATTAAGGATCTTCAACCTCGCCTCGACGAAATGTTGGTGTTTTACCCCAACCCTCTTCCATATTATCACTGCTACCCTCATCTACTTGCAATTTACTAACTTACCCGCATCCCATTTGAGGAAATATGAAAATATTTCTACGGAAAGCATACATTTTACTCAGCTGTTGTGGATTATTTCACTTTTCTTGCTTAAATGTAGCCACGTATACGCGCTTTATGGACAGAAGAGTGCTTCTGTTTTCCAGTTTTACGATGTACTTGGACTTTTGCTTTTGAATCTGGCCGTGCAAGAGCGTTAAGTATATTTTATGTTACTTATGCAAAATTTTACTTTCCACTTCCACATTTATATAAGCTTATTTGGATGTCTTGCGTTTACATTTTGCAAAAAGCTAATGGTTTCTATAGAATTCAGTTAAAAAAATTGCAGGATTATATACCGTATGTTCAAAAACAAATTACATAAGGGGTGGCCATGGAAACGTAATGTCAAGTTGCATTGTAAATAAACAAAATTATTGAAGAAATTTGCTCTTTTATTCCAATTGAGACGACAGCAGTGACAACTAAATTACTAAACTGTTAAATCATAACAAGTAGGTACTGTTTAAAATTGGAAATTATACATACCTAGTCGATTCCTCTTGTACCGATTGGTGTCGAAGTTGCTTCTTAGATTCCTTGTGTTCCTCCTTTGTAGAAGTTGCGTCATTTTCGTGTATTCATTGCCAATGTTTTCGCTTGTTCGCAGCTTTGTCCTCTATCTTGGATGTATTTTGCTACCTGTGGGTTCCATGTTGTGGGTGGCCTTCCTCTCCGTCTTTGCCCCTGTGCTCTAGCCTCCCCTAGTTTTTTGGTCTGTCTATCGTCGCTCATTCTACTGAGGTGTCCTAGCCATTGTAGCATTGTTTAGCAACGGTTTCACCAGTAGGGTGTCCCTAATTGTTTCATTTCGTACCCTGTCCTTTAGCGTAACCCCTTCTACTCTTCTTAGAAACTTTATCTCTGCAGCCTGAAGTTCGCTTTTTGTCGTTGCGTTATGACCCAAATTTTACTCCCATATGTAAGTATTAGTACATAAACTAACTTGTACATGGGTAGCTTCGTTTCCTTGGAAATCTCTTTTCTGTTCATAAACGTGTTCTCCAATGCGTAATAGAGCTTAGCTGTGCTGTTTGTCCTGTTCTTAATGTCCTCATCGTGTTCTCATCGTGTTTCCCTTTTATTCAGTATTGATCCTATGCACTTGAAACTTTGTACTTGTTCTATTCTTTTATTGTCTAGCTTTATCTCTATTACGTTTTCCTTCCTCGTTGTCACTATTATGATGTATCTCAATTTTCTTTTATTTCAGTTTTTTGTTCCATATATCCAAAACTCTTTATTTGCGCATATTACTATGTCATCTGCAAAGGCACATTCCCCTATTCTTATGTCTGTACATTTTTATATCCCAAGTGCAGTCTTTTGTCGCAGTCTTGCATTTTTTCAGCACTTGGCCCATTATGATTATGAATAGTAGGGGACTTGAAGTCCCTCCTCGCCTTACCCCTTCTATTGTTCTTACATAATCACGTTTGTTCGTGTATGTGCTCCTAATTGCCATAATTAGCTCGTTTGATATTTCCGTTCTTTGTAAGCATTTCCATATATCTTCTCTCCATACGCTGTTGAACGTCTTTGTCAGATCTATGAAACATAGGTAAACCTCGTTATTATGCTCTAAGGATTTGTCGTAGAGCGAAGATGTCATCATTCATGCTATAGTTCGGCCTGAATCCGTTTTGGAGATCTTCCAGCAGTTGCTCTATTACTGCTATTGCAGGTGTATTATCCTGATTCCTGTTCTGTGCATTCTCTTCTCTGTTCAGGTCCCCATGTTGATTTGCATCTCTTCCTCCACTTGATGTTAGGAGTTCTCGAAAATATACATATTTCTCCTATATCTTTTTCTTCGTTTAATATGTTCCCTCTTTTTTCTTCTACTTGTTCGAGCGCCGTTTGTTTCGTATTTCTGAGGTCTTTTAACACCTTGTAGAACAGCTTTTGGTGCCCCATTCTTCGCTTCTATCACCATGCTCCTTGCTTTCGTTCTCTGTTCTTTATATTCTGCATATGTGGTGTCGCATTTGTTGTTGAGGTAATCTCTCCACATCTTTTTCTTTTTCCAGACTTCTGCCTTTACTTCATTGTTCCAACTAGCAGTTTGTTTATTATCCTTTCCCCTCTTACTATTCGACATGTCTTTTCTGCTGCTTTTAATATACAGGGTGTTTACGGTCTTGTGATTTTATTTCCAAGGGTTGATTACACATCTTAAAAGAAGGTCATTAACGTTAAAATGTCTTAATAAAAGTTTTATAATAAGAAGGATATATGATTTAAATTATTTTTAGGTTTTATTTTTTTTTTTATTTTAAGGGGTGGTTAAACACTTGAAAAAATGCTAAAATGATTGTCGGTAACACTAAAACGATTAACGCAAAAACAATTTATAAAAAAATTAACGCTAAAATGATAAACGTTAAAACAATTATTCAAAAAATTGTGCAAAGTAAACATAAATTCAAACGATAAGCTATCACTGGATTTTTTACTAAGTAGGCTGATGCCAATAACTTTTCGCATCTGTCAAGCTATTTCAGTAGTTGTCACTGCACTGTTTGTTTGGAATAAATTCTTCCAAATAAATCTTAATCAGGAACATAAAAATGGCCTATCGCACTAGCAGTGAATACTTTGACATGTTGTTAATTTATGGGGAAGTACACCAGAATACTGCTGTTGCAAGCCGATTGTATGCTGAGCGGTTTCCTAACAGGCTAACTCCGATTCCAGAAAAATTCACTGTTCTAGTACTCCGTGCACGAGAAACTGGTGTACTGCAAACACGTCAAGGTTGGGATGGTGGGCCTGGCCGACATCAACGAATTTTGAATACTGAAAAAGAGATATTAAACCTTGTTGAAGAAGATCCTTCTAGTAGTACACGAGAAATATCTCGCCAAGTAGGTCTCTCAAATCGAATTGTCTGGCGAACACTGCTCAAAAATCAATTATATCTTTTCCATGTACAAAAAGTACAAGCATTACAACCTGCAAATTATCCTTTAAGTTTGCATTTTTACCAATGGTTTCTGCAAAAACATGCTGAAATTTCAAACTTTTCTTCCATTGTGTTGGCAACTGATGAAGCAACATTTACACGTAAGGGCATCAACAACTGTCATAATACTCATATCTGGGCAGTTAAAAATCAACATGCTGCTAGTCGTAATCATTTCCAGCACAGATTCGCGATAAACTTTTGGGCCGGATTAATCAACGGACAACTTATTGGCCCTTTTGTGTTGCCAAACCGATTGACTGGAAATGATTACCTCTCGTTTTTGCAAAATCATTTGCTAGAACTGCTAGAAGAAGTACATTTGAATGTAGCCTACCTACGTCAACAAATGTGGTTTCTTCAAGATAGCGCACCGCCGCATTTTAATCGTTTAGTTCCCCACCATCTGGATAATGTATTCGAAAATAAATGGATTGGCCGAGCTGGTCCTGTTTCATGGCCGTCTCGGTCACACGATCTTAACCCCCTAGACTTTTATTTATGGGGCTTTATGAAAAGCACGGTATACACCAACGATATAGTTGATTTAGATGATGTTCGTAACGGCATTGAAGCAGCTGCGACAACAATTCGACGGCAATATCCAGGCCTTGTAAGTTATGCCAACTCATGGATACTTCGAGCGAGACTTTGCATTCAACAACATGGCGATAACTTCAAACATCTGGTGTAAGGTGGTTTACTTGAAAAAATAAGAATTAAAATAAAATGTGCATTTGTTTAATTTAATTTAATATTTTTAATCGCCCCTTAAAAATAGAAAATAAAATCTAAAAGAAAATTTTTAAAAGTCATATCTCTCTTATTATACAACTTTTGTTAAGGCATTTTAGCATTAATGACCTTCTTTTAAGGTGTTTAATCGCCCCTTAAATATAAAATTACAAGACCGTAAACACCCTGTATATCTTCAGCCATGTTCCCTCTAGATCACCACCGTTTGTTTTTCCTGTGATACTGTTATTCCTCCTCTGTTATCTTTCTCTGGTACGTTTCTTGAGTTTCCTTATCTTTTAGTTTATCCGTTATTATTTTTGATTTTGTGCGTTTTTCCTTGTCCAAACCTCTTTGGGATTGTTCTTCTACTAAGCCGATTCTTGCTGACACCAAGTAATGGTCGCTTCCGATTTCTGTTCCTGTTTTACTCGTACATCCTTTATCTTCTATCTATTAGACTTTTCCGCAATAATATAAACAACTACAGATTTTTTGCCTTCCGTAGAAGTATTCCCATCAGTGAACTCCATCAGCCCTTGCTCCTTTTCATGCCGTTGGTATGCCTTTGAAGCTTAATTGAATTTTCAATATAAAGTTATGACAACAATAACAGTGATGACAGTTAATCGATTCTAAAGTTTGCTGTTGAAGTTGAAATTATTTTTATTTTCATGGCCAACCCTTATGTAATTTTTTTTTTGAACACACGGTATAAGACTGTGTTGGTGTATATAATCTACAATAGGTTTTTTATACAATTCAGGGCAAAAATTAAGATGAATTTGATCGAGGGACTGGTATTACCGATTGTAATTAGCAATAAAAGGCACATACGACATACATGTTAGTATTATTCATCCCATACAAATGGGTCGCAGAATTAGAGGGTCATGCGGGGAAAATCTGCTATATTAAAGGTCTATAAATTATTGAAAAGTTCGTATGTGACAGGTTTTTTTTTAATAATATCTCAATGATATTACTGAAATTACAATCTGATCAAGTAGTTGATCAATGAGTAATATTGTGCAAACTTAAATTACTACTTCAAACTTAAAACTAAGGATTTTCACACTAAATATCTCTTAGGTTCTAGCAACGTATTTACACTAATATTAGCGTGTACACTAGCACTATACTCTACTTTTGCACTAGCACAAATATTAAACTAGCTCAAAAGGTTTGGTCCTCTTGAGTCGTCTTGTCAAATCCGTGTTGTCGAGAAGCTGGATTGCCTCGACATTGACGTGGTGAAGAAGTCTCTGTTCATGACTCTTGGCGAATTGTCTAATGGCCTGGTTAATGGTATCCATTTCCAAGTCTCTATGGAGATCATTATTCCTGAAGTACCATGGAGCGTTAACAATACTCCTCAATACTTTGCTCTGAAACCGCTGGATTATGTGTAAATTGTTCTTTTTGGCACATCCCCATATTTGGATGCCATATGTCCATATGGCTTAAGAATTTGTTTGTACAGAAGTACTTTGTTGTAAATTGACAGAGTAGAATTTCTTCCAAGTAGCCAATACATTTTTCTAAATTTGATGTCCAATTCTTTTTTTTTTCTTTACGTGAGCTTTCCAACTTAGCTTCGCGTCCAATGTCATACCCAAATATTTTGCTGTATCAGCATATGGCACTTGGTTATTATATATGCTAACAGGGATATGTTGATTTATTTTATTCGTGAAATGGACGTGGACAGACTTAGTCTCATTCAACTTGATTCGCCATTGCTTGGTCCAACTGTTAATTTTGTTTACTGACGCTTGCAGATTTCTTGCTGCTTCTTCGTGATCTTTACCTACAGCCATTATGGCAGTATCGTCAGCAAAGGTGGCTATTATATTATGTTATAATTCAGGAATATCACTGGTGTATATTAGGTAAAGGACCTGTCCCAACACACTGCCCTGCGGCACTACTGCTTTTATTTCTTTTAATTCAGAGTAGGCATCTTCGTACTTAACCCTGAAAGCTCTATCTGAAATGTAAGACCTTAATAATTCTGCGAACTGTTTGGGTAACATCTTGTTTAATTTATAATTAAGTTCCTCATGCCACACCCTATCAAAAGCCTGTGCTACATCAAGAAAGACAGTAGAACAGACTTTTCTTTCCTCATAGGACTTCTCAATTATGTTTGTGATTCTGTGGATTTGGTCTATAGTTGAGTGACTCTCCCTGAAGCCAAATTGATGCGCTGGGATTATGTTGTTGTCTTCTATAATTGGTTTCAGTCTTTTAAGCAATATTTTCTCAAATAATTTGGAGATTAAAAAATAATAATGGTGAGGCACTAACACCCCATGAAGGAGCTTGGCCTGCAAGGCGGAAGGTTAGAGCTTCCGTATCCTCGCTCTCACACCCGGCTGTCGCGTGTCAAATTCATGACACGTGGTGATGTGGTGAGCACCACGCATTAGACAACCGCATTATTACCCCTTGTTCTTTCTAACGCAGGTTCCCAATTATTTAAAGCGACTGGGTAGGCCGCCCGCCAGGCATCGATCTGGGATTTGAACTCCAGACTTCCGCGCCGCAGTCCGATGCTCTAACCATTAGAGCCACGCTGGCGCTGGAGATTACAGCCAATAAATAGATGCTTGCTGTTTGTGCATCCATATTCACTAACGTTTCGCAAGACCTTGCAGCTTGCATCATCAGAGTGAAAGTCGCACGCCAAATCTGCCTAAGTATCCTCGTTCTGAAGATACTCAAACAACACGAGTCACCAAAGAGCATGACCATCGCGCGGGTTTTTGCTCGACTTCACAAGGTGCAAGGCACATTAAGCCAGAAAATGCTGGGTGTTCATATACAAACACTACGCGGTCTAAGCCGAAATTCTATGTTAAGAAGAATAATTCGAGTAACCGCGAAAGCCTCAAACAGTATATACCCTGTATAACTGCCTAATAACGTAACATAGTTGTTGCCGTGCATATATTTGAAGTTCGGGTTACTTAAGCATCGAATTTCTGTATCCCAGCACATAGAGGGTGGGACCTCGGTAGGCGAGTGGCGATCGTCGCTGCAGCCGAGGTCACAGTGAAATACAGAGCGCTCGGGCCTGAGGGGGTGAGAGTTCGACTCCCGACCCAGGTGGTCTGGATTTCACTTAGTTTAAGGTTTAGGTTTAAGTGACTCCCGCGTCCCCTAAAGTAATACGTAAGTGGTTTCGGGGGGGCAACGGTAGTCGTTAGACTGAAGAAGGTGACAAATGGGTGGGCTACACGCTGTTGTCACGAAACTCATATTGACGTCACTAAAGTTCCCAAAAATTATAAACCTAGCGGTCGCTGGTTGATCAGATGATGATGTAGCATTAGTCCTCACAGGCAAGGTTCAACCTCATCTTGATTTAGATACCTCATGAATGTTTTTTAAATAATTAACCATGAGGCGTTATAAAAATACTTTTTTTAGGTTTTATGCCACAAAATATCTTGATTAACATTAATACCGTATATAATCTTATAAACGCAGTCAGGATATTATAACAGCTGTCAAATACTAGAAACAGGTTGGCCGTATTTTTTAACTTAATAGAATTGTGCGAGGTGATTCGTCTATTATTAACTAGGAAACTAATAAATTTAAAATATATTTTATTTAAGTTTACAATAGTGTGAATAAGTACTGGTTTCTATTTTTTGTTAAATTTTATTGCTTAGTAACTTATGGATGGAAACACAAACAGCATTAAAGAGAAAATATGTTACTTATCATGTAGTATGTAAAACAATCTTAGACGTTATTGGGCAATGCTAAATTTTGAAATGTTTCTGGTTGCAATGGAGGCAATTTATACTTATTTGTGGATGTGCGTGGCCAAGCTTTACTACTGAACTAAAATTGTAATGAACCTCATTAGAGTCATTAGATATTTAGAATATTTAACAGAAAGAAAAGGTAGTGTAATACAACAGAGAAACACACGGTTTGATATGCCAAGGTCACCTAGGCGGACGGTCCTTTGGGAATTCTCAGGGGCAAGAACTTTTGGTGGGTCACTTGACCCCTTCCCTTTATTTATTTATAAACAGTTGCACGGTATATCGTGCTTTCATGGAATTAAGGGTTTTTGCAACACACACGCTCAAAAGCTACAACTAACTTAAATAAGCTACAACTACACAGCGCATCGTCGAAGTGAAAATCTCCAAGGAAACCCTCAAGCGACTGCTCGCCTGAATAACCCCGGTATATCGAACTTATCAAATAAAATTACTAATTATATTCTTTGAATTTTGGAAAAGTACCTAGCGAAAATGTATTAAGGGACATTTTGTTCTTTTCCCCTTATAACGATATCTTTTATATATATTTCTGAATAAGAACTGTGATAGTTTTACGAAAGTATTAAAATCAGTTAGATGTCTTTGCAAACGCTGTCTATAACATTTCAATTTCGCTGCTCGACTGCCATATATCATATCCTTCTTTCAGGGATTGCGAGTAACCGCTTTGACTCCAGTGGTAGATTTTAAGCCTTTAATCCTGTATGCTGAGCAGCCTAATTAATCCGTTAAAGGTCACATTTCTTGGATTGCCCAACCTCTTTTCCAGTGTGACAAAATTAAAATAATTAAATTAAGTTAGAGGGTACGTCTTTGGGTTTTTGTATACCAACTATACTGAACATAACACTCATTGGATTTCTATTGAAATGATTTAACTCTGAACGTACTCTACTTTTTTATACCCTTTAAGTATTGCTCCTACAAATGTAACCAGATTATTAATGGAATTATAAAAATTAATTTAATATTTTCTTAAATTGCTAAACATTCCTCTGAAATAAAATGTTCTTTTAATAAAAGCTAACGATCGCTGTGATGGAGGTGGGATTACAAAAAAAGGTTCTGCTAAAAACTTAATGAGCTTCCATTGTGAAAGGCTTCATGTAACAAGTTTTAACACCTGCTTGAACAGCAACTTCAACAAATGGCCCTAATCAGGGCCAGCCATAACTTGATTCAAATTATTGACGATATCAATATTATTTGTTAATAAAAGTGAATATGTTTGATAACTCGTTTATCAGATAAGATAGGCCATTGGTTTTATACATATATATTTTTTTAAATTTGGGTTAATGTATCACCCCACCAGAGGAATTAAAAACATCTTGAAGCACCCTGTACAGAAAAAAAAACGAAAAACCTCAATTAATTGGTTGACATTTACTAATTCGACGTACATGTTCTAATTGATAAATTAATGAAGGTTAATATATTCGCTAATTTTTAACATTGTAAATGTTTAACGAATTGGAAGTGTGACGGTAATACGGGACTCCAGTAGCGATCTGTGTGACGCTTGGAAAGTGCGCAGTTTTCGGGACTTTTTGCAAGTTGTACGTATTGCAGGTGATTGTTGTTGATGTCATTTTGAAGATCTCGTCAAAGGCGAACTTTCTGGTTGTTGTGAAAATGTAAGATTCCAGGGGGTGAAAATAGGGTGGTTAAAACAATTTTTTGGACACTAAAGCGTTCGGTGCTGTTACATCGCTTACTTTTTAAAAGATCCAAATGTGATTTGGGGCTAGTTGGAAAGAGGAGGAACCAACGCTCATCGTACTAGCTGTTTTTCAGGGTATGCGATGAACGGAGCCAAAGTTACAGGGATGTAAAGGTGAGGTGCCTTTGTAGTAAATTTGATGTTCGCATAAGTAGGGGGAAAGAAAAAATTTTGAATTTTGCTGTTGGCAATATGCGAATGAATCTGTGGGTTTCTAAGAATTTTGCGGCCCAGGTGGATTTGGGGGTTGCAAAATGGTAAAAACGTTTTAATTATCAGAAATACCTTAAAATCAATATTTGTGTGAAATTCGCTGTTTGGAGATTTTCTACTGGTCGATTGTATTTTTTAAGAGAATTTAGGTTGCGGTTGTGAGAGTGGGGAGGAAGATTTTTTGCCTTGTTTCTCAATTTTTAAATAAGGAATATGTGCAATTGTGAAATTGAACATTTTTAAGTAAAAACGGAATGTCGGATTGCATTTGTCTCTAACATGAATAATATTTCGTGGGGATGAGGTCATTGCCCCGTACACTTGTTTGCAGACGGTGGTAAAGTGGTAGTAGGCCACTGGCAGGGTTGGGATGTTAGTTTTAGCTGTTTGTACTAAACTTAATGCGGGATTGTAATATAATGTACAAGAAAAAATTGGTGTGTCTTTAAAAATATAAATATATGTATATGTACTGAAAATGCAAAGTTACTTAGTTTAGACAATGCAAAAGCTCCCCCAACAACAAATCCTTTTAAAATGTACAATGAACAAATGAACAATTAACACAAAACTAAAGATACATATCGACTAAACAACTCAAAGATCTATTCGTATCTAATCCCTTTTTCACACTCCCCGTTCCTCCTAATAAAAGCAGTAACATCTTTGCTCCAGTTGTTATATTTGCTATTAAAGCACGTTTCATGAGTAAACAAAATAAATTATGAACAATAATATGTGAAGCCGCAGAGCGGATAGCTTGTAATTCACAGCACTCCTTCAAAACAGCTAACAAATATACTAAAGGGTGACTCGTATGAGCAATACCTACATCTTCTAATTTCAGATTAATATTAAAGTGTACAAGATGCTGAGAAGGTTCAAAACTCTGGTAGGTATTATTTATTAATGATCTGCTAGACGGTAGAACTTCGCAGTAACGTTCCGCGTAGCGTATAGTAAACAATAATAATATTTCTTTATTTTTATCCCTTGTACATTTTTTAGATTTTGCTAATTTTATGCTAGACTGAAAATTAGCCAAGTTCATTTTCAATGCATTAACGAAGGTTGGTAAATTGCAATTTCTGCAAAATGTTTCTACTAGAGGAGAAAAGTAATTTTTATGAAATACAGACGAAAGTTTTGAAAACCAGCCAAGTCTTTTAAAATGCTGTATCCAGTAACATTTATAAAACCCCAACAGTTGTAGTCGATGTAATTGCCACTTCCGATTTATAATCGATTTTTGTTGTTCATATCAACCAGTGTCTACCCCGCTTAGGGGAGCAACGATTATTGGCTCTGGTTATTTATTTTTGCAACATTTTCCTTCACTTCTCTTTATCTGCTTTTTCTTTCTTATTGTTCACGAAAAGATGACTCCAAATGTGCAAACGCTAATGTATCCTTGCAAATTTTAAAGTATTCAGTTGTGTTGCTGAACACATTAATAATATACAGGCAGATCTGTTTATTTGCAACGCTCTGAAGTTAGTTGGAGTCACCTACTCGATCTTTATCTCGATTAAGACTAGCAAACTAATTACAGTTTTCTATAACTCATTACAGTTTTCTATAAATAATTAATAAATTTACGAAATTATAAATTAATGTCAAATGTATAGTTTAATAACAGACATTGTTGTGTTAGAATTGAAGCTAAAATAAGAGACTAATTTATAACAATTTAAAAACAGATATATATAGTTCAAATCTACATAGGTAACATTTTCACTTCATATGGGCACAAGCTGCACACTGATTAAGACTAGTTTTAAATAATGCTAGAGTTGTTTCACACTTTAAATTTATATATTTTTTGGTCGGTTTGTGATAATTTTGATCTCCACGTTCAAAACCCCTCCGAATAATAACGTGGTCCTCTATTTTGCTGAAACACAATCGTGAATGCCATCGTCAGGTAGTAGTGTTTACCAGTGCCATTAAAATGCACTCGGTATATAAAAATGAGCAGAAACTTTCAGTACTTCCGTATATAATTATCCAACCAAATATGATATGTATAATGAAGATGACATTTAAAAAAACTTGGAAAGTTGGTCAAATTCGTTTAACCAAAAGCGGTATTTTAAATATGCCAGTGAAATTGAAATAAATACAAAAATGGGCGATATAATAGCCCAAAAATATTTATGTTCGGCTTTGTCCAAAAATATTCCACAAAGGGGGGCAACCTGACGACAAATTTAGATTCCGACAACCGCTCAAACTTCCTGATCGATCAGTGAAGTTCGCAGACGTAATAAAGTTTTTATTACATGGTGGGCAACATGTACCGGAATATCTTACGTTTATGTGTTTTGACAATTGAAAAAATATGTAAACCAAAACTGTAAATGCTGTTAAATTTTGTAGAAATGGAATCGAATTATGTATGTTTTAATTTCTTGTATCCTGTGCGATTATTTCTGTATGCAATTGAAGGGGAGGATATATTTTTTTAAATAATTGAAAAGGTGAAACGCCGTTGTGTAATACTTTAAAGCGTTGTTAATTTTATCATAATAATCTGCGTTCACCGTAAATGTGTTGATATTATCTCTTCTAACTGTTGCCTAAGAGGACTGTTTTACCCTTCCGGGTGCGAAACAGCATCTGCGTTATTGCTGAATAACTCCCTTTATAAGAGCATTCCAGTGTAAAGTGGCGCCGTTTGTGACATGTTTGCTTCTTGTAAAGTGTCGTCTCTGACAAACAGAGAGTAATCTTAAACTGTTTGTTTTATTATGAGGGTGTCTTTTGGAAAGAATAGATTTAGGATGTTGCATTAAAACGAGTCGGGGGTCTACTTGTTCTCGAATCTCTGGATATCTTCGCCCATTTCCTTTTATTACAGTTCCAGAGTCTACTGTTGCAGGTTATTAAAATATATTTTTGCGCCTTGCCAATCTTCTGTTACGCACAACTTATTGTCATGCGAATTCTAAAACTACGTCTTGTTTTAAGCCCAAATTACAAAACTTCAGCTACAGTGGAGTTTGTGCTGTGTTTGTGAAATGCCAAAACCCAAGTTGATCTGAAATCCTTGCCAGAAGCCCTGCTTTGCAATTGAGGGCAATTGTCGGTCTGTTGAAGTTTGAGAAGTTGCCACTTGTTAGTTAACAACAAAATTTCTGGGTGTTCGCATAATTACTGTTTCTAATTTAAGCGTTTATTGGGCTTTAATTAATGACAACCCTCAATGTTTATGCACAACTTAAATCAACTATGTATATTAGTTGTATGCAAAATGGATCAAGTGCTTTCTATAATAATAAAGCTTCACTTATGCTTGCTAGAATTTTATTTTAATCGGTCTGATACAATGTTACCAGTTACCAATACTTCTATGTCTATTGGTGGTTATGATAAAACAGTAGATGTCACGCTACAATTACATTGGTAAAATAAAGTTCACCTTAATTATGGGTATTAAACAAGACCCAAGATAGAACTTGTGATTTATTCAGATATAAATGTCTGTAATATAACGATGGACACCACCAATTCGTTATCGATTACAACAAAGGTTTCAGACGATAATAGTAGAATAATTATCGCTTTCTAAATTACTCTGTTAAATGTCCAAGCAATATTATACTCATACATTATAGTGAAATACGATCATTTGTTTATTCCAATAGTTTATTATAATGAAAAAGTAACTAGGTAATATAATCTATGGCTAATGGTTTTTAAATGTTCTCCTGCTTCGAACAAAAGTAACATTTATGAATAAATGTGATATATGCCTCAAAAACTGCAGTAAATTAAAAGCATTCATGTTTAGGTTTTTTGTTGCTTGGAGAAATTGAAATAGTTTTTCTGATTTTTGCCTGAAATATGCAGACTGTGTATTCCATAGCTGTTTTGGATATAATAATTACACAGTTACGTTTTTTATTTACTCAAACTTCCAACCAAGAATAACACTAAATTCAACCGTTTGTTTATATACACTGCCAAATTAGAATGCTTTTAATGTTGGGACTCCTTAATTATGTTTCCTGAAACATAATACAATTATCACTACGCCGCACAAACAAAGGAAACAAATAAATAAACAAACCCTCCGGCAGACTAACTTGCGGTGACTGATTTTCTGTCTTTAGATCTGGCTGCCTCGAAGATAATTTATAGATTTCGGTGGAAAAATAGTAACAGCAATTAGGGTAGTGTAGTTTGGAGTACAAGACCAGATTGCGAAATCAGCCATTGTCTTTCTATACAAAAGGCTGTCGAAGTGTAAGGGAATTTGTCGAAAATTCATCACTCTTCGCCGCCATCTACTAATTACAGAAACACCTGCTGTTAGCGGCATATGCTCTGGAAAATAGCTTTTATTTTATGAAATTAATTATCCTCGCCAGTGCTTGGAATTGTTATAAGGAAGTTGTAAGCGATCAAACGGAAAAGCTTTTAGGTGTAACCATTCAGTTGCATAATTAATCAAAACGAACGTCCTGTGCTTTCAACTGCCGACGTTTGACCAACACCTCATAGACACAAATTGGCTTGGTTAATATTTTATATGAAGATTTTTACTTTTCGTATTTCTACGTTAATTTGAAGTGGGGTTGGGTGTAATTTTATAAATTTGGTTTATATGCGAAGATACGTGATGCCTATGTAATCCATTACTACTAAGTAAAACTGTCTTCAATTTTTGCAAATTTACAATATAATTATTTACTTTGAGTAGATTTTAAGAAATGCGTAATTCATCTCGTCTAAATTGACTCAAAAAAATATAAGTATGCACCGGAATCATGTATAACGAATAACATTTTAGCTTCAGGTCCTCTTCTCACGTTGTCGCAAAAAATTGTATACGCAACTCGCACTGAAAGTGTTTTTACTGGACTCGAAGGATTGCAGGACTCGACTAGGACTCGTCTTGAAAATTGTCAACTCATCCTGTAAAGTCTTAGTACTATTTACGTAAATAACACATTAGGCAGCACTTACGGGGTGATAAACATAACAAAATCATTAAAATTCAGTCGAACTTCCATATCTCAAACTTCGATAAATCGAATATCGCGATTATTCGAATTCATCACATATCACCAACCTTATTCCTATAGTTTCCCATGTACAAATCCATCGATAATTCGAATTTCGATAAGATGACGTTTTCAATATCTCGAAGCATTTATAAACTCCTAAAACTGAATTTTCCCTCCATTACTGGGTTTTCAGAAGCAAATATTCAGTTTAGCAATAATGATTACGTTAAGGTCTGTAAATAGTAAATATCGTTCTGAAGGGTGATTTATTACTACGATTCTTTTCATTTTAAAGGATTAGCGAGCTTACAAAGCTCAAAATATACAGTAACACCTTGGTGAACGTAAATTGTTTTGTCTATGTAGGTATGGACCGTTTAGTTCGGGATTATCGTTAAAATCGGATAATGACATTCCACGAATTTGCTAACTTGAGTTTTCTACTTTTAAATGTTTGAGCAACTTTGCTTTATATTATAGTACTAGCGTTCTGCACCCAAATTGGGCGCGAAATAATAATTTGTACAAGAGTGATCCATTTTGTGTGTCGAGTTAATTTTGAGGTTAGAAAATCCACATAAAAAAAGTCACTTATAAAAATTTGAAAACCCTACTACTGGCTTACTTGCGTCGCAATGAGTCGATTGACACCAAAATCAGCCAATTCGGCGCACGGGTTCGCTCTTAAAGTGGCGTCAAGCAAAGCAAATTATTATGTCGGATGTTTTTACTGTTGTACTGGGTTACATTTTACGTAAGTTAAGGAGTCGCTAAAATGAAAAATAAAAACATTAAATAGTATTAGTATTAGTGGGAAGATCCGTTTAATTTATAAAGTGGGAAAAGGCGTTCCAAAGAAAAAAGATATTCCAGAAGAATGATACGTTATAAGCAACTTTGAAAAATTAAGAGTTTTTTAGACTTATCATATTAAAGAGTTATAAAGAATCCGTATAAATATATACCTATCGCCTGTTGTTCTATAATAGATACACATACATTACGCATTATAAATTTATGGCATAAATATAGTTAAAAATTAAAATTCGGTAACTCGAACTTTCTTTAACTCGAGTTTATTTGTCTTCCCCTGACACATCGAGTTAAAGAGGTTTGACTGTATGTATAGACTATACTAGGGTACATCAGTCATTAAGTTGAAATGGTTAGGTATATAATTTGAATTTATTACTTCTTTTTCCTTTAATTTATTATATTAAATAAACCATTCTACTTAGTCTTAAGTTGTGCGTAGAACCGTCGCATTATAATAATTAATAATATAGTAATATTGAAGTGTAAATTTCAACAAAACTAGTTTATTAGTGTAACATATTTAAAATTAAGCAAAATTTAATCCAAAACCAAAACAAAACAAAAAGATACATAACAAGACCTCTATAGAATACTTAAACAAATTAGTAGATATAATTCACATTGAAAAAAAAACTTTTACTAAATTATCCTGAGGAATGTTTTTTATATTTTAGGGTTGTTTATTAAATAGTTTACATGATTTTGTAAATATATCAGGTCTGATTTGTTTTATTTCACTTGCAATATTATTGAAAACTAGCAGTCCAGTGAGACAAATGTCTCATTTAATAAAACAAAAAAGACCGTTTTGCAAATAGAACGCGTATTCACCACACGTACGTATATGACGTCATTGTTGGTAGCAAACTACCAGTCGCATTCGCCTTGATAAAATTTGCCTAGAATCTAACCTAAAAAGTTAGGATTATAATTAAGATTATTTTTTTCGTAGAGATTTCAACCTATCAGAAGGCTGGATTTTGTTAAGTTATCTTGTATAATTTCGATTATACAACTCATTATAAATTTGGCCAATAGTAATTGAGAATTTTACTTAGTTACAAGGTATAGATAAACGGATATACCCTTGACGACTTGGTATAATCACTTCGGTGTTTCGGTGGGTCCAACAAAGCAAAAATAATGGATAATAATAATCTAGAGCCATGATGTAATAACTGTCTATTGCAAATTCGATGTTAGCAGGTTAGGTTTTGCGTCAGTTTTGACACAAACTGACGCAAAACCTAACCTTAGAAGGTCGAATTTGACATAGACTTACAGTGCCACCAACATAAACAGTGCCACTAACACAAACAGTGCCAACCTAAGAAATAAAATAATTTATTATTATCGGTCTATTCATTATATAATCGTAACGAATACCACTCGAGCAATCGAAAATAATGATTATTTTTCACTCGTAACTCGACGTAATCCTTAAAATACCACTCGAGCTGCGCTCTCGTGGTTTTTCTCAGATTACGTCTCGTTACTCGGAAAATAATCGATTATTTTCGATGCTCTTGTGATATTATAACTGATTATACAAAATCGATTATACTATAGTAACTTCACTAGGCAACGCAATACATAGCTTTTGTCAACTTGGTGTTGTTTTCATGAAGATGACTTTCAGCTAGGTTAATACAAACAAATCGAGCTGCCAATAAAATATTTATTTGTTCCTAATATTAAAATTTACTCAAAAAATAATCAAATCGAATACAATGCGTACTTCGAACAGGTTATACGTCTCAAACTTCCTGCACAATAACAAATCGTTTGACAGAATAATCCTCCCGCTGACGCGGTCGGACTATTTAACCTGTCAAACTGACACTCTTTTATTATTGTGCAACAAGTTATCGACATATAACCCGATAATATCGAAGTACTTATAGTATTACTTCTGAGAATAATTAGTGTTAGAGACTGAAATTCGGTTCCTGACGTGACATGACCATTCCAAACATATAACTTTAATAACTTTTTTCTCTATCTCTTACGGTTTGGCTGCTGAAACAGCGTCCCAGACAGACAAAACAGCGTCCCGGACAGACACGTCTATTAGATAAAGGATGTTATGCACCACGTAGCTAAAAATCTCTGCAAGTAGATTTTGTAAAAAAATGAAATATTTTTGAAAATGTAAAAATATACTCTCAACACAATATTTTACACACAGTGATACAATACAATCATTTTACATTTAGTATATTTAAGTTTATAGAAAGTAATTCTGAGTCAGTGGCAAAAAATACCCTCGCTACACATCCAATGGGAAAATGTGGAATTATAGTCAGTGGTTTGGCAGTTGTGTTGTAAATTATCCCCAACATAGAAATGTCGTAATTTAGTAAAGGTTCAACTAGAGCTAGGCACATCATCCTGAAGAAATATTTGGAAACCAAATTCCTAACAATGGCAAATCTGTACCTAATAAAATGCGATCACCACAGTGTCACTTACTTAGCAACAAGAAAATTAATCGAAATTAGTGCTAATAAATCTATTTTTTTAAATTTAATTTAAAATTAAATTAATTTCAGGGTCGCCCAGTGAAAAAAAGTGACACTTTGCTTTTAATTTAGGAATGAACGATTTTAGAAACAAATTATTTAGTATTGGTTTATTTATTTTTAGTTTTATTTTGAAGTGAACAAATTACAGATTTCAATAAATATAGGCGTTTTCTTAGCAGAACTGACCAACGCACTTAATTAAAATGAAAGCAAATAAAATTCTGTACAAAATAGGATTGATTTGAATATTTAATGAAATTTAAAAAATATATATTTACAACTCGTGTTAGCGTGCTTATTTTTCATGCTTGTGGAAAAAGTTGCACTTCTAACACTTGTGGTCTTTATAACTACTTTGTCCAAAATAAAACCCACAGATATATTTCAAAAAGTTTAAAAACAAATGATCCGAACATCAACAAGGAATCACAACAATTTTAATTTTTAATTGAAATGTTATAGTTAACAAATATTAACTATAAAATTGTTGAAGTTTCCTTATTTATTATTTTGTTGTATGTTTGATGTTCGGATCATTTGTATTAATTTTTTTAAGATACGTTGTTTTTTACATTAGACACAAAAAAAATTAACTCTAATTTCGATTCACGTAAACTTCTGGTTGCTAGATGAGCGAATTTGAAGGTTAATGGTACATCCTTATGGTATCTGGTACTAATAAATTAACTTTAAGATATCTCATTTTCCTTCATACACAGGGTTATTGTCAAAATACACAAAGACGTTAATTGAAAAATTTGTTTAGAATTAAAGCAAGGTGTCATATATGATGTCACAGTTACCTACTCCGGAAAACAAATTTCTCTGTGTATTCAGGAAAATTAGATACCTTAAAGTTAATTTATTATCAGATGCCATAAGGATGTACTATTGACCTTAAGTTTCGCTCACCTATCAACCAGAAATTTACGTAAATCGAAATTAGTATTAAAAAGTAATTTTTTTTGTGTCCGACGTAAAAAACACAAGTATCTTAAAAAAATTAATAACAAATGATCCGGTTGATAAGGTGTTTTGGAATCTCAAATTCTTCCATAGCTTTGTGGAGTGCTTCCCTGTTGATGCCATCATATGTACTTTTAAAATCGATAAATAAGTGGTGCGTTTCAATATTAATTTGCGTGACTTTTCCATGTCTGATCTGTGCGTGATTTACCTTGTTGGAATCCACGTTGGTACTTTCCTATTATTTCCTCTGTACATGGTTTCGGCCTTTTGAAAAATATGTTATAAGTTATGTTTAATAGCGTGATTCCTCGATAGTTGGCACAGTAAATTTGATTATAATACCGCAAATCCACTCTTCCGTAACTGCCGCTTGATGTCATATCTTCATCAGGGGGGTTTGTGCATTACTGCAGTTAGTTTATGTCCACCTTTCGTGAACAATTCAGCTGGTGGGTTATTTGAACTTGGCGCTTTATTGGACTTCAGTTTGTTTATTGATTTTCACACTTCTTGCAGTGTCGAAGGGATTTCTTCTTTTATTTCGTTGATTAGTTTGACATAATCTCGTGGTACTTCGTTACTTCCTGTTATATTACTATTGCTCTGGGAAGTGTTCCTTCCATCTATCTAGTATTCTTTGTTTATTGCTGTTGATAGTATTATCCGCATATAGTTGATTTGTAACATTTTCTTATTTTTCTTTAATTGTTTATTTATTCTAGTTTCATCATCTGTTTATCATTGTGTGCCTTATTGTTTGCTATATGTATTCTTTTTTGGACACCCATTAATTCTCGATATTCTTCTTGCGCTCTTTTCGTTACATTCTTATGTAGGATACATTTTTCCCCGTAGTTTTTTGCATTCGTAATCCAACCAATCCATCGATTGGATTCTACGCTATGGTTGTATATTTTTTTCCACAATTGGTTTAGTTATAGTTTTCATCATTAATGCTCTGTGAGAGATTGTTTTTGGGTGATCAAATACATTTCGGATTAGAGCAGGCGTTCGAATTGAGAGTGTCTGTGATTAACCCTGAAGTACCAACTGGTAGTATTGACAATATTCATAAATGCAATACGTTTATTTGTTTGTTTAGATTAATCAAATACATGATTAAAATTTTCATAGTTACCTACTAGAGCTGAAATGTGTTTGATCGCCCGATATACCACAAATAATAATTATTTGTAATTAATTATAATTAAAGACTATGTTGATATATCGAAGCTAAGGGAATTAAAAAGACCAGACATAGACATACAAAAATAGAAAAAGATGTTTGGACAACCCAATCCATGGGATTGATGAACAAGAGAGAGAGAGAGAGTGGAGGAAGAGATTAAAATAAAAGCTACTTAACCAGAAATGAAAAGATTTGGAGAAAATACAAAATTTTATTTTTCGACAAATGACCCTTCAACAGTTACACACATAGTCGAACGCTTCTCCAATAACCAAAAGTAATCTTCCGGTAACTTCTCAAAAGAAACTCGGAAATGCCGTCTTTTAGTTCTTCATATGAAGAAAATCGACGTCCTCGCAAGTGTTTCTTCAGCTTAAAAACCAGGCAATAGTCCGTCGGAGCTAAGTCAGGGCTGTAAGGGGGGTGTCGTAACTCAACAATCGCAGTTGTTGATTTCTTTGTGAACACTGTGACCCAACTTTGCAATTGTCGTGCACCAATAAAGTTTTTGGCCAAAATTATAGGGCATCTTTTTGCGTATAGCAACTTTTAAATCTTTAATTGCTTCTTTGGAGACATCTGCGGTACCTAATTGTAGACCCCTTCTGCATATACTCAATTCAAAAAATGGCCTCATTATGCCAAAAGATTGTCGCCATCAGCCTCCCTGCAGATGCTTGCGTCTTTGCCTTTTTAGGTGGTGCAGATCCTTTGTACATCCACAACATTGAATCTTGTTTTATTGAGGAATCCCACGTTTCATCGCCCGTTACAATTTCGGAAAAAAGGTCTTGGTCCCAAGCTAATGCCGCCAAGTTTTCTTCACAAATTTCTTGCCTGCACAACTGTTGTTGAGGCATCATGATCATGTTTTTTTTTCATTTCCAAATCTTCATGCAAAATTGTTAAGACGGATGCTTCGCATATTCCGATTTCATTTAAGATAACCGAAACTCTCAGTCGTCGAGCCAATAACACCATTTCTTCAACTTTCTTGATTTTTTCTTCGGTCCGTGCCTCCGTAAGTCGTCCACTTTTGGGGTAATCTCGAATGGATTTTCTGCCTCATTTGAACTGCTTTGGCCAGAATATTTGAAAATAATTATTAGGGATGTCGGCGGGTACCCGGGTACCCGGGTCGACCCGGGTAATAGTCAACCCGGGTAAATTTTCAGGACCCGGATACCCGACTAGTAAATTATGTAATGCCCAGAAAGTCAGCCTTTTTCGGAGAAGATAATAAAAACTTAAAAAGAATAGGAATAAGTTCTAGAAAAACACAACAATGCAGTAATAACAAGAATCAACCCAACCCATACCACATAATGTTGATTATTGTTTCAATAGTACCATTAAATCGCATCAGTATTGGTTGAACTAACATAAACATCCTCTGTGTGATGTTGATGCTGCTACCAATTTCGGATAAAAAGTCATGTACTTGAATTTGATAACACTTGGAAGTCTGAAAATATTTAGGACAGACGACTTGCAGTTTGAATTGTCGAGTAGGTACTATTTCAAATTAGTTCACTTTAAAACTCGCGGCGCTAAAATGCGTAGAGCATAGAGCTTGAACATTGTATGAAACTACAAAAGTACAAACAAATAAGAACACAATGTCATAAAAAAATCGCCGTATGAAAATATTTTCATTCGCCAGAAAATAAAAAGGCAAAATGTAAAATCTTCGGGTACCCGAGGGTACCCGGGTACTGCTTTCGGGTACCCGGGTTTGATTTTAGACCGGGTACGACATCCCTAATAATTATGATGGCGAATTGTTATCCTTTACAGCAGTCATACATTCATAATTTTGGGCTGACTGCCTTATTTTGTCACAAAAACCACAAAAATGATTTGATTTACACACAACGTGACAGATACTCGTTAAAAAGTTGCAGCAACTTGATAGTAAACAGTTGTCATGATAGTGCGTTTTTTTCATGGCTAGGTAGATTTCATTTTCAGGGGAGATCCCTCGTATATTATTTAGTTTAGTGGTCACCGAAATAAGCACCGAAATGTTCAAAACTGTTGAAAACTTACAATCAGTTAGATAAATTACTAGAAAAGGATAATTGTAAAATGTACTTAATAATGGAATTTATATTAATTCTACAGTACTATTTATAAGCACATAGCGTATTTAACAAATTCAGTAAGTTGCCAGAATGGGCAAAACAGGCAAATTATACCAAAATATTGGGAGAAGTAAATATTGAAATCTCCGTAAATACAAGTAGTACAAAAAGTGTAAATACTGTAGCACAACTTACCTGCCCTTTTGTTGTGCGTACAACTAGTATAAATAAAATAAAAAATTACTGTAGACAAAATTACAGCACTAAATTACCCAAACATCATATTGGAAATTGCTTATAATCATTGGGTCGAGCCTATATTATAAACGAACACATATTCATTATTTAATCAACAGATTTGATATGTTATTTATGATATATTAAAACAACTTTATTAAAACAACATTTTATTATATCCAATTTACTCAAATTTCAGAATGAAACTAGTGTAGACCGAATACTATCGCATCAGTTTCCATGTTCCTCGATTTCTCAGGTACGTGTGCCGTCATTTTATATTTCACCCTTCCTGAACAACAATTTTCCCCTAAAATACATTTGTAATAAAGCATACCTCCACCACCATTTAAGTCAATCACAAACGTTATTGATTTTATATGAACTACTTGCCATGTCGTTTATCATATAGCTGTGGCGTTATATTCAAAAACTAACAATATAAAGTCAATTTGGCGAAAACTTATAACCTAAGTTTCTTTCGATCGGGAGACGACAAAAGTATGGGAAGGCCTGCCGCCCACTAAGAATAAATTCGCTATTTTATCCCCTGTCTGCTATAAATTTGACAGTTTTTCCATTATGCTCACATTTTCATTTCTCTAAAGTTCTTAGGATAATATTGATTTGCACGGTTTGGAATTTGTGTTTTCATCACATTACCTTCCTCCACATTTTAGTTTTATTTTTAACGTAAGTCGTTTTCATTGACACCATACTACGTATGGCGACCCATCTTAATTAAAATTGCAATTTTAAACCCACGCCGTTGTGTGTTTTCCAAAGCAACAGCGCAACTTGATTTGCTGCGAGCAGGTAGACGCTCACTATTCGAGAAAATATAACGCTGCAGCCTGCTATGCCTTAGAACAAATTTGAATTTATAACTCCCTTATTCCGCCTAATTGCCCTAATTAGATTAATGTCTTCTCATCGCCCGCTACATGCAAACTGAAAGTTTATTTTAAAAGGAGCTTTTTCGTCAGGAGCTGCTAACGGGATCAGTTCGCTTTGTAACTACAGTACTGTGTTGTTTCTACAGATCTCCATAATTTTATCTTCGTGTACATCTTCTATTATTCAAAAATACCACTTGCTTTCATGAGATCGCTAGCGAATCGATTAGTTCAACTTTTTATTTGGAGAGCCCGGCTTTTCTGTATTAATAATCCAGCGTCCCTCGCTTGGTTTCGCTGCCATGCATTTTTTATTTGATTAAAATTCTTTAATTTCAAATGTCAATCATTTTGACTTCTCTCGTTTATCAACTTCAATGTAAACAGATGGCATTTTAATAATTTAATTGAATTTTGTTCCTCCGATTTAAATTTCATACTTGCAATAGCGGACTTATTGCCGCTTAGAATGCAAATAGAAACACTTGGTTGCTTGTCCGAACGTGTAACTGCCCATGCTGTATAGGGATTTATTTTACAAATTTGCTTATTAGTCCATTTTCTAAAAGCTAAAAATTCGCCAAAGTTCTAACTTCGTTGACCCAAAACCGATGCTGAAGATTTTTTTTTATTATTTCGGAAAAAGTTTATAGAAAAGTTCCCCATAGGTGAGCAAGGGTGCTTTTTATTTTTTCAATTGTTATTAACAATTACGTGTTTTTTAATATACTCTTAATTAAAAAATTTATAACTATTTTATTTATTTCAACAATTGCCTGAAATTTGATAACATAAGGTTTTTAGGGTTGCAGATTACGAATATGGCCTCACAATGGTTCTAAAAACAAAATGGCGTCGAAGGTCTAATTTTTATTTATTTATTTTTTATTTTTATTAGATGTCTTGGGGGTTTTGGGGTCGTTGATTACGAATTTGACATTAACACTCAACTAAAATAAAAAATGGCGGATCCAATATGGCGGAAAGGGTTTTTTTTTATACCTATACCTAGGGGTACCGCGTTTCATGTAAACCCCTGTACAAATTTTTAAATGCGCTGAGTTTGTGATATCTTTTTTCCATATTTTTTCTACTTTATTTCATTTTACTGCTTAAGCCGCAAGGTAATAATCGTATGTGATCAGCAAACGAACGATCTGGGGTTTACCATGCTTAACCTACAGTAAATTTGAGTCCGTTTACTATTACAGCAATTGGCGTTAACTGATATTACTTACAATGCTTATTGAATTATGTATTGTAATTCTACTCAGAACCACAGACCTAAGAGATAGAGTAACAAGGTCAACACATCACCATGACACGCATCTCACACAATGGTTGCTACGCTAGCACAAAAGGCGCGCTCCAACTTTGTATCCCGAATCCGGGGCAAGTTGAGCATTGTACCCCCAGATGCAAACGCATCAGTATCAGCCTCTACACCGCAAGGTAAAATGAGGTTACAGATAATACAATACAATACAATTCCAATTTGGACAGGGAGATGAATGAATCTAAAGTGTCACCTAGTCCAATTTCAATCTACATATTCTTAGCAACTCACTCGTCATTCTTGTTTTCATTGTTAACTGCCCTCTCAGTTACTAACTTGTAGTTAGCATTGAACACACAATTTCTTGAAAAACAGTTCTATGTTTCATTCAGATTCGTGATAAAGCAACTTATGCAACCAAGTGACAAATAGCAGTAAAAAATTAAAATATAGTACTATTTTATTAACATTTAAATCAGAGAGACGTGGCTCTTTTGCTGTCTTTAGGAACAGCAAAATCAATCTGTTGTGTTTTTAATATGACTTCGCACACGTTTACATGTTTAAGCTCTGTCAAATTTGAAATTTGGAAAAAATGTAACTTGCTGCTGATATTTGTAATTTGGGTTGCAGATGTTGCTTTATCCTGAATATCAATGAACTATAGTAGTAGTGATCGGGTTGGACGATTTTATTTGCAATTGATAATCTATTGAACTTTTTAGAGCATCACCCTAACAGCTAAACGTCTCTTATTTTGCCACCGAGTTGTTGCCATTTTCAGCTGTTCCATATTAATTTTTAATCTAATTTTGTTAAGTTTCCTTGCAGCTCGATTATTGTTATTTCTGAACTAGGTAACATATCGGTCGTTGTTTGTTGTAAACATATGGTCGAAGCACCAGTAAAAATATGCCCAGACGAAGGGAGACCCTTGGAACCCGCAGTTTTGCTTTTATAATGTTTTGTCTAAGCTTGCCATTCCCCCCGTTACTTTTTACCATTTCACCTTCTATCTTTATCCTTCTAATTCTTTTCTGCAATCTGTATTTTAGGATTATAGTTACCTCTATGATGATTATTTAATTTTCTAATTGATAAGTTTTGTACTATGCGTGAATATCAGAGCGGTGTATGATTAGAATCACTCAGTATTCGAATGCAGGATTCAAATCCTTTTTGCGGATTTGTAAGAGGTATTCGAATACTTAAGCACCAAAGGTTTGTGATCAAGCAAATGAAGAAGGATTCGTATTCGAATACTAATTCTTTTTTTATTCGATTCATTTTCATAAAGGATTCTATCTGCAGAAAGGACTCGAATCATTTTTCATGATTCGAATTCTTTATTTATAACAATCCTTTTTGTAGTTCAAATACGTTTTGTGCAGGCGTTGCGCGTTGTTTTCTTTGCGTTGTTAAGAATAAGGAGCGCGAAGGTAGACAGAACGAAAATATTTTCCTAAAACTTCTGAATTTTGGTAGGGTGATTTTTTTCGTATTTTTATTTAATTAATTTTTACCTATATAAGTAAGCATTAATCTAATCAACATATTAATAAAAAAATATAAAAATATAACTGTAACTGTATACCTACCGTAACAACTGAGGATTCAGATCTATGATCTAATAAGAGGATTCGAATAATCTGAACCTGCTACCCGTGATTCAAATAATTTTTTGATGATTCGGATCTGGGAATCGAATACACTGTCAAGAGGATTCGTCCCAGCTCTGCTATATATGTATTTAATATGCGTTACTATATTATAATAATTATTCTAGCTATAACCAACAGAGATATCCATGTGTGATATATTATAGCTGCCTATTTTCTTTTTTCTACTAACTATAACCGAATCCTCCATGTTTGCTCCCATTGGTTCGTGTGTCTTCTTCACGTTTCATGTTTTTATTGTTGCGTTTAAATCACTAGCTATTAAATTATAGTGTTTACATTCTTGAATTATAAGGAACGGTGTTATTTTTCGTCTTTATCTGCATCAGGTGACGATGAGTTAGACTGCAATTTTTTTAAATGTATCAACTGTCGTTAAAGCTCTAACACTGTGCGAACACACAAATAAATTATCATCAATCGCGTATAATATCGTAAATAAAAAACTACAAATTTTAGTTTTGATTAAGAAGTGGTAGCAATAGATCTGAATATCAGTTTATTTAAATTCCGGTAAACGTTATAAGCATTTAAATTGGTTTAATTTTTTAATTACTATAGCTGTTTAAGCTTTACACATGTAATTAATTGGGTTGTAACAATACTAAAATTTTTTTCCTGATGCTTGTTTGCTTATTTTTTAGCAATTTAGTATGTAATGTATAACCACTGCTGGAATGCCAGTAATTTATTATACAAGACGATAAAGTTAAATTTTATCCACGAGTGGATAGAAATAACTTTATCGTCGTGTATAATACAATATTTTTTTCTATAGCAAGAACTTGAACAATTTCAAAAGTAAATAAGGACAGTCAATCACATTTCAAAATGTCAGCAGCTAGATTGGGTTGCTACGATAATACGAAGCTGTCATATTTAATTTAAACAAAAGTTAAAAAGTTAGTAGTGCGGTTTTGCCAGTGATTCAAGAAGCCCGAAATCTTGGTCTTATGTTGGACAGGAGCTTGAGATTTAACTCGCATGTGACTAACTGTACCAAGAAAGCATACATGAACTTGAAACTTATATATCCCCACAGAACCTTTCTAGCTAAAAATATCAAGTCAAAGTTGTGTGAGGCTCTGGTTCTTTCCCAATTTGTTTTCTGTTCTCCAATTTATGGCTCTTGTTTAACATTCAACACTTGTCAAAAAATTCAACGAGTTCAAAATTCTTGTATGAGATTAATTTTTGGCATTAGGAAATTTGAACACATTTCACATAAATTATCTGAACTTAACTGGTTATCCATGGTCAATAAACGAAAACTTTCTACTGCTTGCTTTTTTTATAAAATCATCATAGAAAAGAAACCTTCTTATTTATACCGTAAGATAACATTTAGAGAAGACGTCCATAATATAAATATCAGGTTCAAAGGCACAATTACGCCTCCTATACACAAAACGGCTCTCTTCGAACGTAGTTTTAGTTACCAAATTTCTATAGTTGCCAACTGAATTAAAATCTTTATCAATGTATTCCTTTAAAAAACGTTTTAAGCAAATCTTACTGAGCCAGCAGTTTTCTCGGTGATGCTAAGTGTAAATTAACATCAAAAATGTGTTGTGTGCGGCCTTGCATTCAATGAAACCCTAACGCAAAATTAATTTATGTTTGCATTATCCTTTTTCATGTAGTCTTGTTTTTTTTTTCTCTATCGTGCATCGTTTCAAAATTTATTTTATGTAGTACCTACTACCTACCTTTCAAGGTTCAGTGGAGGAGCAAGCTTCAGCTTGAACTGCGCCTTGGGATTTCTACTGGTTGCTGCTATTGGTTTTGTTTTCTCAATTATTCTATAAATAAATTGCTTTTTTTCTCTTTTTGTTTATTTTTTTGTATGTAACCGAAATGTACAGCCAGTATGAAATAAAGACAATTATTATTATTATTATTATTATTATTAAAAAATTAAATTACTTTATCTATCCTTGACTTTAAAGTGTTACTTTATCTACCCTTGCTGTTAAAGTAAAACTTAACCTTTTGTTTTGAGTTGATAAAAGCACACTTTAACATGAGCTATAGAAAAAAACTATATATTAGTGTGAAAACAATTTTAAAAGTATTTTAATGGTTAATAAGGGAAGAATACCGTATAACAAATAATTTCAAGTTTCATGTAACAAACTGGAAGTTAATGATTGTTACAATATACATTTTCTAAGTAATAATAGTTCTTAAAGCTGCTGTTTCGCAATTGACTTCTATTAACAAACACTTCCGGCAAGTACAGTTTATGAATTCTATTGTATATTGTGTAATTTTATATGAAAGGTGTTTTGTCATGTGAAATCCTGCAGGGTGCATTTATAGTTTAAGTAGCGTCTGATGACCGATTTCCGTGTATAACCTGCTACGATCAGTCTGAAGAGCTATTATTTTCAAATTTTTTAGTTAGATTAGTGCTCATGGCAGATTGGTATCATAAACATTATATCGTGTGTCGTAGCATTGTACTATTCCAATCGCGATTTCACTGTACTGATATTAGCACTTTATGCTTGGTAAATTGAAGTTTCTAACAAACGTTTTACTTAAATCCAACAATGCTATACGTTTGTACAATGTTTTAAACTGGTAATTTAGAGTTGAAATACAAGTCGTTCTACTTAAAGATCTTTAATTTGGGTAACTTACAGAAACTTAGTTTAAAATTAACTTTTGGCGTGATAAGTTTGTCGTAATACACACTAATGTATTCATGTTAATTACTGGGAATAACAACGGTTTTATTTGTAATTAACAAAATTTTCAGTAAAGAAATGTATATTGTATGTATAAAAAATAAAGTAACTGACCGGCTTTACTACTTAAAGTTAAAAGAATAATAAATGGTCGGTTATAGGTCAAAGCTTTCAGTTTATTTAGTTTCGTTGCACGTACGCAAGCCATCGGTAGTATTTTTACTGTAATTCAGAGAGGACCACCTCTGTAATCAACCTAATCAATATTCACCTCATTAAGCTGGGAAACTAAATCCTGCAGGTTACGGTTCACCTAATTAATTAAGATTGCCGGTGTCCAGTGTCTAATTATAGATGCAAAGCAGACAGGAACACATGGCCCCGTGATTGGACCTTTTTTGTGAAGTTAATCTCTTTAAAGTGAACAAGCTTTAACAAGGAGATTGTTGTATATAATCTGTAGCTTAGTCCGGTAACTACCTAAATTTCACCCGCAAATATTTCTTGTGTATCTTCAAACAGAATTAGCGGCAGAAGTTTAAATGAAAACTCATACTAATTGAAATAGATATGATGACAATTTTGAGGTAGTTTCCATGATTCACATCTATTGTCGTTTCAGAGAAGAAAGTATAGCGAACTTTTTAAAACATTAGCTCCGTTTATAACATTACATATTACATTACATTTATAACCCCGCAGGGCCAAGGCAAATAAACCACATGAGTACATTATGTTTGATTTGCAATTGAGAAATCGTGAAATTACAACATTTTAACCAACATTTGTAGGTTATGTTAACGTCGGTTGACGTTTATGTATCGCCTCGCCACCTACAAAAGGGTCATAAAACAATGGATTACTTTAATGGCGATTTCTCGTATTTTAATGACGATTTCGAGGTAACATACTTTAATACCAATTTCAAATAATAGTAGTTTGTATACCAAGGCACTGAAGTTTAACTTTTTATCACGAATGTGGATTTAGTTGCCGAGGCCCGTAAGGCCAAGGCAAATAAACCACACGAGGAATAAAAAGGAACTTCAGTGCCAAGGTGTACACTATGTTTTATTTGAAATCGAGAAATCGTGAAATTACAACATTTAACCAACTTTTGTAGGTTAGGCTCGGTCGATTAACGTTTATCTGTCGCCTCGCCACCTACAAAAAGTCGTAAAACAATGGATTACTTCCCTGCCGATTTCTCGTATTTTAATGACGATTTCGGCGTACTTCACTGCCGATTTCAATTAAAGTATTTTTAACCGCAAACGTCATAAAAGTGACAACTTATGTGTCTTTATTGACAAAGTAAAAGTGTCACTTTATCTGATTAATCAGATAAAATAGCAACTCTTGCGTACTTTATGTGCCTAATCACATAAAATCGTTGCTCTCTTTCTTGCTTTCTATGTTTGTTCGCTATCTCCTCCGAAGATACTGGACCGATTAAATTGTATGATGGCTTAACATTTTGCTAATTTTTAGACTTAGATCGTAGGCCGGTTTTTATTTTCAAAAAGAGTACGAAAAAGTTTTAATTCAATTAAATCCTTTAAGCAGCCGAGCGGAGCATCTGTCGCCGTGGGTTATGGTGTGGCAGCTGCTGTGGCCGTGTGCTATTAGCTTGCGTGATTCAGTATGTTCATATATCATTATAGTAGCACGTTATTTAAACAACCGAGGTTGGCGCAGGGGTAGAGTGCTCGCATGTCACGCGGGTGGCCCGGGTTCGATTCCCGGCGGATGTCCCCTTTTTTTTAATTTATAGTAATGAAATTTATCTGAATACGTTTGCGGATAAAATAGTATACCTATGTTATTCGGAGTAAAAGTGACATTATGTGGCTTAGCTGAATTATTTGTTTCACTAACGTTCGGCTAAATAAACTTCAGCTTCGCCACATAAAGTATCACTTTTACTCCTAATAACATAATCTACTATTATCGAATTTTGTTAAGAACGTTGTAAATAATTTGTTATAGACATAATATTATTTACCTAAACACAATTTTGTGGTTTTCGTATTTTATAAAAAGTATTTTTTTCAATTAAATCTAAGGGTTTGATATTATTACAACTCGGCATTTTAACCTCACCAAACATATGCCACTAATTAAAAAGCTTACCTTAAATAAGTGAACTGAACTAGCTTATACATTTTTAGTTAATGATATTTTGAAATTACGTAAATTATTAAAGGCTTTGGTTTGGATGAGATATAAATAGTAGTTTATTTTTCTGCATTTGTCTTTAGTAATTTGTAAGTAATAACAGGCCATTTTTTAGTACCCGTTAAAAAAATAACTAACGCGGTTTTCAAGATGTAAATAATTGTATTTGCTGAAGTCGTTTTGTCCCTTTGTATGAAGTCGTGAAGTCTGCAAATGTCTCCACAGACATAAATATTTGGAATTACTACGCAACAGACACAGATTAGAGTAAATGTATGTGACATAAATATTTGATTTAATATCCTTGACATGGGGCACATTAAATATTCATACAAACGGCATATATCTCCTTCAATCTCGTTTTATTCTTAAGGAAACTGGAATATTTACTCTGGCACATATTGATTTTGGATTTTATTTACAATTCGTCGGATTTGAAAGTTTCGTTTCGTTTTGTAGTTATTTTTCCGGGTAGGTTATTAAAGAAGCAAATGTATTCCTAATTTTTTGTTAATCCGAGTTCTTATTTCTAAGATTTTAAAACCATAATAGCATAAGACACACTATGGTGTAGTTGAACGTATAGTACCACATTTGCTATACGTTTGAAATATATTTTACACACAAACTTGTTTCTTCAAATTATTAGAGGGATAGGTAGTACAAGCTTATACCAATTGTGTGCATATTTTAGACTCAGATGCTGAGTTTTCTCAATAGTAGAAATGAATTTAGTCAATGCTGAAATTGCGCAAATTAATTCGGCAATTGGGCGAATTTCGATTTTAGGCAGTTCCCGGTCTGCCATTCCATTTCAGAAATTGAGCGAATTCGACTTCTGGGTCTATATACAGGTTGCCTAAGGTTGTACGGAACATGGTAATTCCATGAGTTGGAAAAGGTTCAAATACCGGGTGTCTTAAAAAGAATTATATCTGATATGCTTTCACTTTCCCATAATGCAATACCAATAATAATCTAGTAATACATAAAAATTTACATGCAAATAAAATTCAAAACCTACCAGATCTAATTCTTGTTAAGACTCCAGGTACTATTTTCCATAAGAGTAACCGAAATAGGAAATAGTACATTGTGTATCTAGGACGAAAAGCGTAACATTCCCAGACGACTGTGAATATTGTTTTGCGAGACGAATGCCGAGCCCAACAACATATGATTCTGGGAATGTTGCTTTTTGTCCAAGATACACATACTATTTTTCCGCCAATCGATACGAGTAATTAAAAAAAATAGGAAATAGTACTCGAATATTCCCTGCCTAGGCCGGGAATATTATTTCTGTACAGTTGTATTGTAAATTACCTAGCAACGGCTGATGTAATGAAATTTTTGAATTATTCCTGTACAGTTTTATTGTAAATTGTCTAGCAACGGCTGATGTAATGGAATGTTTGACTTTTCTCAACAAAATTTTGTCAATAATGTGACAGTTCTGGTACGATTGGCGGAAATAATAATTACTTTGGTAGCTAGGCAACAAGTAGCTAGGGCATCTGCTTGTTTCCTAGCTACCAAAGTAAATATTGCAATTTCTCTTCAGATCACTCGTATGGCAAATAGTATTTGAACCTTTTCCAACTCATGGAATTGCCATGTTTCGTACAATTTTAAGCAACCTGTATAGCAAGTAACTATTAAATCATTTTTATTCATTGCAAGATATTTAGATAACTCTCATAATTAAATTCTGCACATATATGTCACAGATTTAGAGCGTGCTCTTTTTAAATAAATATAGTTGAGGACCTGCTGGCTTCATCAGGCATTTTAACCGTTTATAATAGACACAGTTATATTAGTCTTGCTGATAGAAAAGTATGTTGATAAATGACCAATTTAAATGTTCTTTGTTTTTTAGTGCCAGTAAATCATACTTCATTTTCTTTATTTTACTGTGTTAACTAAAATACACAATATTTGGCGATTAAATTATTAATTTTATTTTATCCTATTATGTTATTATGACAATAACTCCTTAGCAACAAGTTGCGTTAAGATGCATTTAACGGCACTAGTGTTGTTAAGAAAAATAACATAACGATACTTTATTAGCATTTAATCACATGTTGACAGCACTGAAGTGTATTGTCAGTCTATGTCAAATTCGATATTAGTAGGTTAGGTTTTGTTTGTTATTTGACACAAACTGACGCAAAACGTAACCTAAAAATCTCAAATTTAACATAACCTGACAGTGCTACCAACAATACAGTATTGAGTTTTTCTCTAACTAGTGATACCACCACTCGCTGTTGTAAGTGTCATTAATAACCGTTTTTCCTATTTTTTAATAAGATTAGTATTTTAGGATAAAATAAACCGTGTTACGATATACGTAACGTTATCTGCTTTCTACATTACTCGAGAATTTTAAAGAACTCGCTTCTAACGTCGCTCGTTCATTCAAACTATTCTCTCGTAATGTAAAAAGCTTGATAACGTTACTTGTATCGTAAATTACTATTACGAACTTATTGTAGCAAAGGCAGAAGGTGAAATAAAACTCGGGAGAAGGGTTTAAATATACATCTGTATAGTATTTTATCACTTTTTAACAGCGCGTATATAAAAACTTTAGTATGTAAAAATTTAAGAGAAATCTGTGTACTTTTAACCGATTTAACAGTGTTCAGAAAAAACAAGTAAAGAGCTTATTTACATAATAACATTAACGCATTCACGTATTTTTGAAGAAAATATTTTTTGTACTATTGCATTTATAAGGTAAATAATATAGCAACAAGACATATGTAACCTGGGAATTTGTGTTTTGAAGGGAATTCATAATTTTTAGAATATTTCCAGTTGATTCATTTCAGCGTAGAGGATGGCAATTAATGCTCGATACACAACATAGGTAATATCAAATGCCCCCCCCCCTCCTAGGCGGCTGCTGAAAAGGATCACTCTTTTGGCGAATTTTTAATTAGATTTTCGCATAATTGCGCCTCAATTTCATCAATATCTCCACGTGCTATGCTTGAGCTTTCAATCGAGTGAATATTCTATCCTTCACAAATCCCCAAAAGAAAAAGTAGAAGCGTTAGATCTCACAATATTGCCGTCTAATTGATGGCATCCTCTTCAGAAATCACATTGTCAGGAAAAATTGTCTCTTTCCGTGTGGTACGTAGCGCCGTCTTGCTGAAAGAACATATTGTTGAGATCCATATCCTCCAGTTGGGCCCATAAAAAGTTTGTCAGCATGTTGCGATAGCGTTCGCCGTTGAAAATAACGCTCACACTATTCTCATTTTCGAAAAATGGCTTAATCACATCTCTAGTCCAGAAACTACACCATAGGTGACGCGACGTGGATGAATTAGTTGTTCTTCAAATACGGCTGTATGTTTATTGACATATTCGCTGAAGAGAAAATGGACAAAATTTAGCATCACCTGCGATGTCCCCTAGGATCCTGTCGGCAAACACACGGCGATGCCATCTGTTTGCAGGGTTAAGTTCTTGAGTCAACTGAATTTTCTATGCATGTAGACCCAGGTTTTTCGCTAAAATTCGTTGCATGGAGTGTCTGGAAATGCCAACTAATTTTCGCAAAAATTTCTGGATTAAATACGTATACTTCTGTTGTGAAACGCTGCGGGATTAAATTGGCGGGTTGAGAGATGTCAAATGCCAAAATTTGATGTTACACAGTTCGTTAGGAATAATAATCATTAACAGTGAAACTGCCATTTATTTCTTGTGGTAAAATTCACGTCTTTGGATAGAGCCCAACTTGAAATTATGCACATACATAATTAGATTTCTTCGCAAAAATGCCGATATCTTGTTGAGTAATTAACTAAATTACTGATGTGTAATCGTATTTTACAGTCTGTAGGACGAGCAGAAATTCTATCCTGGGATGATGTAGTGTCGTATAGGTTTGAAGAGACCATATTAACATATTTCTTCTAAAAATCAATAAACTTGAAAATATTTCACTTTTGGAACATCAAAACAGTACCTAATACACAAACATGACCACTTTAACGCATTCTAATGCGATGCCCAGCTACCCATGAGTACAACTTATCGACGGTTCTCATCCGTTTATTGTTGTAATTGAAAAAATATAAGTTCTAGAACCAAAGTGTTTGGTTTTGTGCTTCGATTGTTGTATTGAGCAGTCCTTCATTATGATACGGATGTGCGAAGTAGATAGCAGTCTTTATCTATCGTTAAAATTTTATTCTAAAGGTATACGAACTCAATATGGATCTGAATCTATTCAGTTGCAAATAGCCTCGACGCAAAATTATTGTGCAGGTCAAACTACTTCTTCTTCTTCTTCTTCTTCAGCCTAGAGTGGTCCACTCCTGGACATAGGCCTCTCCAATAAGTTTCCATTCTTGTCGGTCCTGAGCTACTCCAATCCAATTCTTTCCCGCGGTTCGCTTAATGTCATCGGCCCATCGTTTTGGGGGCCTACCGACACTCCTTTTTGTTTGTCGTGGTCTCCATTGCATAATTTTATATGTCCACCTGCCTACGTCCTGCCGTGCGATATGTCCCGCCCATTGCCATTTCAAGTGTGCAATCCTTTCTATAACATCTGTGACCGCTGATCTACGTCGAACTTATATGTTAAGTATTCTGTCCCGTAAGCTTACGCCCAGCATTGCTCTTTCCATGGCTCGCTGTGATATTCTCAGCTGTTCGGCACTTTTTTTCGTGAAGGCTACAGTTTCCATTCCATAAGTTGTTACAGGGAGGATGCAGCTGTTATAAACTTTTTTCCTTAAATTGATTGGAATATCTTTGCTTGTAAGTATATGCCGTAATTTTCCAAAGGCGGCCCATGTTAGAGCGATTCTTCTCTTGATCTCTAGAGATTGGTTTTCTTTTCCAAGGGTGATAGTATGTCCTAGATAGACGTACTCATTGACAAATTCTATTTGATGGTTTTGTATGTTGACGACTTCCATGTTTTTACTTATAATTTTTGTTTTGTTATAGTTTATGTTTAGACCAATTTGTTGGGAGGCGTTGTTTAGTTGTTCTAACATGGTTTGTAATTGTTTTAGATCGTTACTAACGATGACCACGTCATCGGCGAAGCGGAGGTGGTTTAAATAGCTTCCATCTATGTTTATTCCAAAGTTTTCCCAGTTGAGCTGTTTGAAGACATCCTCCAAAGCCAACGTGAAAAGTTTAGGGGATATAACATCACCCTGACGTACGCCTCTCTCCAATTTAATTAGATCTGTTTTCAAGTCGTCGTCAATCTTAACGTGTATTGTGGAGTCCTCATATATATCCTTAATTATCATAGAATATCTAGAGTCAATGCGTGCGTTGTTCATACCTGTTAGAAATGACCATTTTTCTATCGTATCAAATGCTTTATGATAGTCCACAAAAGCAATATGTAGTGGAATGTTGTATTCTGTAGTCTTTTCTATGAGCATTCTGATTGTCTGAAGGTGATCTATTGTACTAAAGCCCTTTCGAAACCCGGCCTGTTCATTTGGTTGGTATGAATCCAATTTTTGTGTAAGTCTATTGGTTATAATTCTGGAAAAGAGCTTATAAAGGTGGGAGAGAAGGCTAATGGACGGTAATTTTCTATATTGGTCTTTTCTCCTTTCTTAAACAACAAAACAACTTCTGAATGTTTCCAAGCACGTGGTATCTTCCCTTCTATTAGGCAGCGGTTTAAGAGGTTTTTTAAGGCATATATAAGCGTATCACCTCCCATTTTCACCATTTCACTTGTGATACGGTCTTCGCCAGGTGCTCTTTTATTTTTCATTTGAAGTAATGCTGTTTTAATTTCGTTTTTAGTTACCTCTGGCAGGTCTTCTGAACCTACGTTTAATATTTTATCTTTTGGGATGGGGTGTTCTGGCATTGTTGTGGAGTATCGTTTTTGGTAGAATTTTTGGACTGCTTGTGCTATATCTTTTCTGGTTGAAACTATAGTGCCTCTTTCATCCTTTATTTTAAGTATACTGCCTTTCACTCGTGATAGTTTGGATCTTAACACTTTCATGCCCGTATTTTCTTCAATAACATTTGTGATTTGTTCAGTTTTATAGTTTCTAATGTCTTTTCTAATTAGTTTTTTCGCTTGCTTGTTTATTTCTTTATATTCCTTGGTGTCTCTATCGCATTTTCTTCTTTGTTCTATTATTTTAATGGTATCTGGGCTTAACTTTGACTCTTTTTGTTTAGTGCTTTGTGAGCATATTTTCTTTGTGGCAGTTTGTATACTCTCTGTGATTCTCTCATTCATTTTGTCTATGTTTTTTGTTTCCATATTTTGCAACTTATCATTCAGTTCTTTTTGGTAATCTTGTTTTCTTCTTTGTAATTCTTTTGTTGTTGGATATATTTTTGTTTGGATTAGTTTCCTTCTTTCTGATCGTAGATTGAAGACAAACGTTCCTCTCACAGCTCTGTGATCACTGCCTGTATTTAACTGGTTTAGTATACTTATATCTCGGCATACATATTGGTTATTAGATAGAATGCATATGCATAATATATGTTTATTTATAAAAATATTTTGAAAATAATTAGTAGAAGTTGATAAATCGAATCCTCTGTTGCTATTTTTGTACAATTCTGGATCCGTTGCGAGTATGTCAAAAAATACACATATCTGTCTGGATATAAATGAAGTTATGATACTAGTACACCCGATCTGAAGCAATAATATATAATCGAATCTCTCTTTAATGGAACACTGCACCAATGGGATAAGAAAATTCCGAGCATTTTCTCCAAACGTGTAGTTATTACAATTTCCAATTCAGCATTAATGCGAGGAAGATGCAAAACAAGGAGAGGCGATTAACAATTCCTAATTCGTGTTTTCAATTAAGTTTGAATAATAATATATTGTTTTATTGTGATTAAAAGTGGCACTTTGTTTGACGATCAATTAATTATGTTTGCATTTGCCATGCGAAGCGCAGCGTAGCCGAGCGAAAACAAAAATTGCGCGTAAACAAAGGTAAATCCGAATAATACATACTAATTTTTTGTAATCAAGAAAAGTACCAAATACTCAATATTTTAAATGGTTGAAACATTTGTTTGGCATACTTTTCGTACAACTAAGTAAATGCTCAAGTTACCTTTGCTTTTGGCGTTTTTCATTAACAAGTATGTTGATCCTTGACATCGAAACATAAAAGAGGCTAAAGATAATAAATGAATGATGGGACAACTGCATCCATAGGCCAGCCAGTAGATCTTGCTTTTAGTTTATAGGAAGTAATAGTTATTTACATTACTACCGCGGTTGGTTGCATTTACAGCGCGAGATTTTAATTTTGAAGCACGACGCGAAGTGGAGTACTTTAATAAAACCGAGCGCTGCAAAATGCTTAACACACTAGTATTATGTTAAAATTTTGACCAACATTATTTTAAAACATTTTCCATAAATTAGAGATTTTAATTGCGAATATCAAAACCTTCGTTGCCATCAAGCAAGCCACCTTCAGTAATTTTACCGCACCGGGGTGCGTAAATTAGTAATTACGGTGGACATTAACTGTATATCAATGTGTTGTTTACAAGTCAGGAACCTAAAATAGCTATGTTGTGATGCAGGTTGCAAAATTGAAGTATTTTAGGCACGCGACATGTTTGGCAAATGAGGCCGAAGGTCGAGTTTCACATCGCGTCAAGTGCCTAAAAACTTCTTTGTAACGCATATCATATAAGATTTTACTACTTTGCATCAAAATAATCAGAAACTTTTTTAATTTCAACATTTCGTAAATGCGACAATCTGTTTACTTGTCTAAAATGGAGGAGGCTGTTTCGACGTCTTTCTTATGAAAAAACAGTGCTTTAAAGCATTGTCTTCAGTGTTTTAAGAACCATTAAAATATATAAAACTACTTTTTATCTATGAAAATATCGATTGTAAAGTAAGATTTTAATGATGAGGATGGATCAAATATTGCTTTATTCACTAGTGAATAAAATAGTCAATACTCCATAGCACATGTTACCGTAGGAACTAGTACACAACCAAATGTAAATACGTATTTAAGATTATTTATTCAATTTTAAAACTTATTTATATAATTAATTGTAGGTATTGGAAAAAACTTGTATGCCACACCTGAGTAAAGAGATTTTATCCATTAGGGGACATTATGTCACTCGGATTTGCCTCGTAAGCTAAAGTTTCCCTTTGTGGATAAAATGCCTCTTTATTCACTAACCATTAATCCTAGGAACTAAAACTGTTGCCAAGCAACATATAATTTTTGTATTAGTGAGAGAAACGTCAACTTCAATGACATATTTTGGTATTAAAGTAATGACAGTTAGAAAAACTATATTTTATGTATGATTATGTAACGATGTACCCGATGGTCGGTCAGAAATTGATGAGCAATGATTATTAATACGTCTTTATTTGTATGGTATTAAAACTACATTTGAAAGGAACCAATTTTCTAAGAAACTATATACGGCGTATTTTCTCATAAATTGAAGTCACAGGAAATTACATTTGCATTGCATTCGCAAATGAGACCAACAACTCATTAAAAAAGGATGTTTACTTTGCAAACTCGTCTTGCGCTGCATACTCTCAGAAGTAATGCATTGTAATTTGTTTTTTCGATTGCCGCATTTTCTGCTAAATTAGACCTCTTAATTTGAATACTGAATTATTTCTACTAACTTTAAATTATTCTATAAAACTTTTGTTGCTTTGTTACTAATTGGAACACATAAGCATTCCCATCTGAACCGTCTGATGTTATTAAGCATAGTTTCAGCTCAAACGTATAAAATCGCATGGCGCGAATTAAATTGTTGGAGGGCATGCATTGCTGTTGAATAAACCTCTGGGGCAATAATACCCGAAATTTATTGGAGCAATTGGTTTTTAATAGAACACAGACAAAATTGCGATCCATCTACATTCGAATTGCTGTCGCGCTATTTACATTCATTCCCTATAATATTTTCTATCGTAAAAACCTGCTTGTAAAGCAAAATTTTATTTTTCACCGAAGTGGAAGCTTTCCAGAGTAGGACATCGTTTTATCCTTCGATAAATTACTTTTTTCCCAAGGTTTCATGCCAATTTTCCATCATCATTCGATTTAGTTCATTTGTCAAATGATCTGTGGATTGTGGAAGCTCGATTGCATTAATCTGAAATTTATACCTGAAATTATGGAACTGGATGTGCGAAACCATAAATTAACGTCGGGACACGTCAGTGGCAGTTATCTGCGTTGCTTCTTCATTTCGTTTCGTTTTGCGTAATATGTATATCCCGTTATCTATTTTCTCTGTAAAAATTAATTCCAGGAATAATTCCAGCTCTCCAAGTACCCGTCTTATGACAAACGGTTTTATTTTTATGATCTAAAATCTGTGACATTTGACTTGCCGCCGACATAAAGCACCAATTTATTTCAAGTGTTATCACTTGACCTCTTGTTAAATTTATCAACAGAAGCATTAACTGGGTTGTTTAGATAAGTAGAACAATAAGGCCGAATTTTATCGATGTATTTTTTATCCACCCCGGAACGTCAATAACCTGAAAACTTGTCCTGCGGGCTCGCACAGCAGCACGGCTGTATCATATTTTCCTGCAATTAACTACAAGCCTTTGTCTGACCCAGACCACACAACGTACGAGTACTTTGTGTTCACAGTTTCGATGTCAAAGCATTTGAGTCAATTAGCTCCACAAATGCAGCCTAAATGTGTTCCTAATTTAATTGCACTCTTTCCATAAATCATATTCAGCTTCGCTCTGTTTTATTATTTATCATTTGTATTTCCTTCTGTTCCCAACATGTGCTACCTGAAAACTAGCTTTAAAAAATTATTATTTCAAAATGTAGTTTAGATAATTTACTTAATTACTTGTATGAATCATCAACTCTCATTAAATGAGAGCCCAATATCCCAGCAGAGAGTATATCAACAAGGCGAGTTCCATGTTGCACGTCATGTTTTTGAACACAATTTTATTGGATATAAGTATATGTTGGTATGGATTTCCTAGTGTTTTTGCTGGTTGGATTTATTATTTTCTTCAGTTTGTTAATGTATTCGTCACTTTGTACGATACATAAGTCTGTTAAAGAACATACATACTTTTGACGCCTTTCAATCATATTACGTATGTAAACAGGAACATATACAAAAATTAAGATTTCTACAAAAGTAACTTCAATTTCAATTGTCACCCTCGTAAGTCGGCTTACTACTCTCTACCCTAGAACTTGCTGCTTGTTATGGGTTTGTATTAAACCCATAGTTTGCGACACATTTTATGGGGAGAAGGGGAGGTTATGCAGAAGTTAATATCGATAATGTGAAGTTGCAAGGTAGAACCATTTCTCAAGTTAAGTAAATATTTAGTTAAACTCAACATATATTTTGAAATAACTGTTAATTATAATGTATGTGCCTGTGTTAAAGCTAAGGTAATGGAGATAACTTCAACGGAATGTTATTAGAATCAATACGAAGTTTTGTAAAAAGAATTACATGGATTTTTAGAATTTAACCTAACGGACTTTCTTAAAATAAAAAATAACAGCATATTCCATTTAAAAATTTAGTATTATTTCGGAAAGTCATAAAAAGTATAAATACATACAAGGTGTCTTAGGTACTGCCCCCATACTCCAACATTAAAATCTCACATGGCACAACGATTTATATACTCAGCGTCCAAGTTTGGAGAATTACGCATTGAAGAAATAAAGATGCCACGTTTTTACGAATACTCATATCAAATGTGCTTTAGGCATCAAACTTAAATTCTCTTTATTAATGCGTTATAATTCAATTACGGGATCTTCTGATATTGATCAAAATATCAATCAATAACAATTTATTAGAGAAGATAATAGATGTAGTAATTTGCCAGCTTATAAAACTCCTTCCACTCTTTAGAATGTGTATTAATTACATACTCGAATCTGGAACGAATGCAAGGGACTTAACGCATTAGCAAAAGTCCCAACAGTATTTTAAAATAGGTTGTACTATTATTTAACTCTCAATGGTGATGGCTTTGAGTATTTAAAAACCTCAATCAGGTTAATCTAAGAGTTATTATTTAATTTTATCTTTGCTAATAATATGTTGACTTTGATGATGCTTTATACATGTCAGCATGTTATCATGTTGAGATTAATGTAGTTTTGATATTTTATCATTTGTACAGTATTTCCAAGATAACCTAAAATCATTCACTCATATTGAGGACCAGTCATAGCACACAGAAGGTGCAACGGAGGTAATGGGTCACATACAGCTTACAATACGGTCCCCCACTACACAGCACATTTAGTAAGCCTAAGTCAAATTTAAACCTAACTTAACTAATTGTTTCAAATCACGGAAATACGCAGTTCATACTTTGACGCTCAATATATCTTAACCTTTTCGAAATCTCTTACAAAATATACAGGGTACCATTTATAATTTCTAAATTTTGGGCGCGGGCCACTAAATTAACACTGACTGTAGATTATGTCCCCATATTATGCCACTTTTTCTTGTTATACATTCCCTGTTTGTAAATTTAATTATTTATATTGTAACCTTATCGTTTTTTATTTGTAATTTATGTGACATTACAGGTAACTGTAATTTAAGAGCATGAGAACCGTTTGGCTAATACCAAAATATTAAAATATTGTCACTGGATATATTTAGGTGTACCCGATTTTATTGGCGACAACTGTAACTATTCGTTTATTTTGGCAAGAATTTTATTTTCCTTTTTGCTTTTTAAGGTTGCTACTTCTAAAGGCGTTTTACAATTTGATGATCTTACCGAGTTACTTAGAAGTAGGAAGATTGTTTTAGAATTTTGACTTTAGGAAATATACTGTAAATTACATTTAAAAATAAGCGGAATAGAGATTTAACCAATTTGCTTTCCTTTTTCTTCAATGTTGCCGGACTATTTCTATAAAATTATTACTATCATCAAACACTGTAAATTATATGTTGAATATTTCTTGAATTGGTGAATAATTGCCTGAAATAAATTTTAATTAATATGAGTAACAATAAATTGCTATTAAAAGGTTTTAACCCCATCAGCAAAAATAATTTTGCAGTTTAAATACTACATTTACGTGTATGACGGGAGTTACATATTTTCATAAAATATGCTCCCGCTCCCTCTCTCTCTCTCTCTCTCTCTCTCTCTCTCTCTCTCTTCTCTCTTTTCAACCCATATCGGTCCACTGCTGGACGAAGGTCTCTTCCAATTGTTTCCATTTTTGTCTATCTTTTGCTTTTCTCTTCCAGTCTTTCCCTGCTGTTCTGGAAATATCATCGGACCATCGTGTCTTGGGTCTGCAACACTTCTTTTTCCTGTGCGTGGTCTCCAGTCCATTATCTTCCTAGTCCATCTGTCATCCCGGTATCGCGAAATGTGTCCCGCCCATCTCCATTTTAGTATTGCGATTGTGGACACGACGTCAGTGACTTTTGTAGTGTTTTTAATCCACTGGTTTGTCATTCTGTCACGCAGTGTTATATTCAGCATAGCTCTTTTTATAGCTCTCTGACTTAATTCTTCATTAGTCCCTTTATTAGGGACCACGTTTCGGAAGCATAGGTGATAACTGGTAGCACACATTCTTCATATACTTTAGTTTTAAGACACTGAGGTAGTTCTGATTTAAAGATGTTTTGTAACTTCCCGAACGCAGCCAGCCTAATTTGATTCTTCTTGCAACTTCCTTCGCTTGAACTTCTTTGCTTATTGTTATTACTTGTCCTAAGTATATGTACTCTGGGACCTCGTCAATATCATTCTCTTTTATATAGAGAAGCAAAGGTGAAAATTTAATAAAGTTGAAGTCTGGAAACATGTTATATTATAAATGAAATGACGAGACCTCTGTAAATGGAGTGGGTTTCGTAATCGACAAGAAAATAATCCCAAATATAGTTAGAATTGAATATCTCCGAGGGTTATACCGTCTGTTCTATAAAAAAGGCCCCGCCTTCTAGCTACTTTATTATTTATTTTAGACCCAATATACCTTATATCAAATCAAATGGCACATAAAAACCTACATTTTAACACTATCAAAAAAAAATTATCTTCAATTGTTTCAGAGTGGTGACGTCACGTGCAATTTTTTTAAATGACACTGTATATATTTTTTTACATTTTCTGGTAGTGGTTTTATTTCTCTTTTCAACAATATAAATATTTTATGCCCTTACATAAGAAAATTTTCGAGAAAAATTAAAAAAACTTTTTATCGGTGGGAGGCCACCATACAAAACTATAAACAAAAGTGTAACTCAGAAAAACAAAACAAACACTTTAGATTATTCTGAAATCTGACAGTTAAAGCGTTTGGCTACTATTTGTTTTGTTTTTCTGAGTTACACTTTTGTTTACAGTTTTGTACATGGCCTTCCACTGTGAAAAAGTTTTTGTAATTTTTCACGAAATTTTTTTTATGCAAGTGCATGAAATATTTATATTGTTGAAAACAGAAAAAAAACCTCTACCAGAAAATGTCAAAAAATATATACAGTGTCATTTAAAAAAATTGCACGTGACGTCACCACTCTGAAACAATTGAAGATAAAAATTTGTTGATTGTGTTAAAATGTAGGTTTTTATGTGTCATTTGATTTGATATAAGGTTTATTGGGTCTAAAATAAATAATAAAGTAGCTAGAAGGCGGGCCTTTTTTATAGAACAGACTGTATATATAATACTAAAAATCTCTCAACGATATTGCCTTAAAGTTATACTGTTACCGGGTCAACTCGCTCGATCATGGATTTTGGGGTGGAGCCTATGATTACAAGGGCTCATTACGAGTTTTCCGGCCACCAATGAGAACTTCGGCCGCCTGGCCACAAGAGTATAAATATACGCAACTTCCAGAACAAAAATCACTTCTCGAAGTCTTGACTCAGAAGGCAGCTACTACTCAGGATTAGACAGATTGAGGCCTGAGTAGTAGCAAATCCTCCGATCGTCGCTGCTGGATCTTCGCCGCCGTACCCGACGTCCGACCACGGGAGACGCCGAGCTAGCCAGCTGCCGTCCCGTGCCGCCGCCAACGTCCGGGTACCTGGAGATCCGCGCCAGCGCCGTTCCTCGACGTCGGAGCGCGTCGTCCCTGTCGCCGGAGCGCGACATCGCCACTTGATAGTGCGTGTGGACTTAGTGTAGGACTTTAGTTGGTTTTAGCAAGTAAGTTAGATTTAAGTTCTTTAGTCTTAGTCTGTATATATTCTCTTGTACGTATTTGGTGTGTGGCACAGTGACCGTGATCTCGCCGCTCGCGCATTACATCACGTGTGTCACACACACGTTGTAATTTGTGTTGTGACTGATTTCACTTTCTGTTTTACTTGTACCCATATTCATATATATATATCTACCTGTATATTTATGTGTGCTGCTTATAATAAACACATTCATTGTATTATAAACCCTCAGACTATAATTGACTCTTGCGCCTTAGTGTTAAGTGTACAGTGCGTCACGGATTTTATTCACTAACAATCCAGTGTTTGAAACCCCCTGGTGACAATACAAGTATATGTACCCACACAGATGAAGAGGTAGAAGAAGTGTATGAAGATATCAACAAGGCTATTCAAGAACAAGCTGCATATTTTACTCTTTTAATTGGAGACTTCAATGCTAAATTAGGAAAAGCTGAGGCTCGAAAAAAAAGCGTTGGCAAGTTTGGAAGCGGTACACGCAATAAAATATGCAATATTTAATTATTACTGAATATAAAGTTAGTATTTATGTATCGAATTTCACATTTAGCTATTTTAGGGTAAAGCAGTAATGCTTAGTAATATTTAAAAATAAGGATATTATGTTATTAGGAGTAAAAGTGATACTTAGTGTGGAGAGACTGGATGCATTTGACTGACAAGTCCGGGCGAGGCACCCAAAGTCATTTTATTTTATATTTAAATAAAAACTGTATTTCAAAAATTACGGTTATGGAAACTTGACATATACGTCAGTTCCTAAGTAGGCTATGCCAAAAATATTCGAAAGCTAATTAAATTTTGAAGTACTTTTACCCCGCCGACAGAAATGTAATCACTTTTATGTCTATGCATAAAAATAACACATTTATCTTGTCAATCAAGTCAGTTAAGTTGTCTCTTGTATGACATTTGAAAATAAATATTACTATTAAATACCTTTCTGTACCTAATTTAAATAACATTTAGGCATTACGTATATATACTTTTAATAAACGTAATTTATTGAATGAATAGCATTAAATAAAAACGAGTCGCGATAACTTTATCCCGTTCACTTTATTTGTAAGTCTGAGTAGTCTTTGAATGTTCATTATTTTAA
>CALNHX010009337.1:0-50854 GCA_940337035.1 Agriotes lineatus
AGTGCATTAAAAGTTGCAATAAAGCAGTACTATAAGTTTTGCTTTAAATGTACTATTAACTCCAGAAGAAAAAAAAAATAAAAATTCTTAAATTCCGTTTTTATGATAACTTAGAAACGAAAAATCGTATCAAGGATATCTAGGTGCCAGTGCAAAGCGGTAGGAGGAAGTAAAGATTGCAAGCAGCAATAAGGCAACCTATCGGAAGACAGACAGTGATAAAGATACTAGACATAATTTTTGATTGACCGACATAATGAAAATGGTCCGCTTTCGGTTTTATCGAAAATGGGACCAACTTTGATTTATTAAATAGATTAGTCTGTATATTTTGTTTTTCGGAATCTGCAGCAAGGCGGGCTACCCAAGCATCGCAGTTGAAGAAGCTACCGGCAACTTGGAGCAAAGTCGTTCCAGCGAGCAGACGACGGTGCAGAGTGGAATAGAAAGACACATTTTGAGCAATTTTCAGCATCTGGGGGCCCATGAAGGCACTAAAGCAGGTTGGCGTTTTTGAAATTATTATGCAGACAGCCTTGGATTGAAACGGCGTCCCTGATTACCGATTAACAGGTTTGCTTAGTTACGAAGCTGCATTTATTTCATTGTTATTTATCTGTGACGTAATTATCAATAACTTGCTTTCATTCGCGTAAAATTGAACTCAAATATCTGTGTCGTTTTGTGATCAGTATTCGAGGTTAAAATTATTACGAAGCATTCACCATACTAGTGCAATTATCATACAATTGTGTAAATTTGCTACTGTGTAGCGATTCAACCCTGGGATGAGAGTTTTATGAACCTAATCGCTAGTCGGAGCATCAGTATTAATTATTGTGATTAATAAATTATGAGAGGACAGCATATCTGATAATTTTTATATTCATTTAATTACGAACATTTTTAGTTAGCCATACAGTTATTACTAGTTAGCAGAAACGTTCAGACTGTTGGGTATTTAAGTTCAATATCCAGTTCAAAAGAAAATACAGTTGGAAATTATTCAACGTTATTTGGATACTTTTGAATTTAGTTATACATTTCAAACAATATCTGTATTTTTATTTAATGAAAATAATATACTGTTATTTTTTACTACTGCTTTCCTAGCACCTTGCCTAGTTACAAAATTCTATACTGACTGTTACAAATTTGACTTATTAATTAAATTTAACAATATTATATTTATTAAAAAAATATGTTTTTAGTAGCAAAATGCAAAGTATATAGGTCTCCTACGATATGTCTCAGAACACCTTACTTTATCTATGGTAACGGCAAACTAACTCATGTATACATAAAACTGCATCTGCATTTCAACTACCTCTCAATCTGTATTCAGATAGGAAGCAAGCTCGGATCTGCAAAGATCAGTACATCTCCATACATTTTTTTGTTGGTTATACATGCATTGAAATTTTACAAATGCATTGCGATAACTACAGTAGCACATATAGCATAAAAAATGTGTTCAATAAAGTAATATTATTTTATAGGCATCTCGGTTTTCAGAGTTATGATGTGATTCCTCCGACTTTTAAATAAATATGAAACGTAAAGTGCAAAACTTCAGTTCAATTCCACTTAAAGTTAGAGTAAACACTAGAGAAAGAGAGTGTCAGATGAAACTGTAAACGTATCCAAACCTGTTCAGCAATTCTAGTTGGAAAAGCATCTTCCACGCTTTTTCGTTGAGGAATGGAAAGTTTCAAGAGGATCGCTGCGTTATTCGCAAGAGTGATGTTATTTTATATTCTGATTCAGAAATCCATTCGTTGAAAAGTTCTACTTGTATATTGTTGTAAAAGGTTTCATAAATTCCTAGTAGTAATTCTGAAGTACGCAAATTAAACAACCTATACATACAGGGTGTGACAAACCACTCATAGCACATTGTAAATGCTATATTAAAAATTAATATAATTGTTGTCAGTCCACAATATTGCAAGGCAGTCAAATGAAACCTGACTTTAAACATTCTGAAGGAAACCAGAGTCAAATTGGTCATGGGTAGATACAGTTCTTCAAAACAAACAGCTGTTTTATCTGTTAAGTGTGGTTCATCATTGATAATATAATCGTACAAAGATATTAGACTTCTCTAAGTTATCAGTTTTCTTAGAAGCATTTGAAACTGTTCTGGTATAAGAAGGTTCGTAAATAAGATAACAAATAATTTTGCATTCTTTTCCTGAGATTCATTTTCTGAGATAACTCTTTATTGAAGTGCAAAATCTCTTAGCCTTAAATTTTTCATAAAGATCGTCTAAAAATTAATTATGAAATATACAGGGTGAGTCAATATTCTCTCCCCAGCACTCGTATATGTGTTCTACAATTAAAAATAAGCAAAAATAAAAAATACTAAAATTCCGAAAGTGAAGCCGTTTTCATAATTAATGAATTGGGCGGGGTGGACCAATAGCTTGGCCACCCCGGTCTCCCAACTTAACTCTAATCGATTTTTGAAGAAAAGGTTTATTTTACTGTGCCTGTCGGGGTGAATGACGTTATTGCCCAGATTCACGAAGCAATAGCAGAAATAAATGATGATAATTTCAATTCCGTTGCCAGGAACTTTAGTCATATGTTACATACGTGTATTAACGAAAATGGTAACATTTTTGAGAGTTTCTTAATAAATTAGATATTTTGCTGATGTTTATCTCGACCCAGATAGTTTTATTTTTTAATATTTTAAGTTTTCTTTTGTATTTAAATTTATTGAGATTAAAAGAAACAGTTTTTATTGCAATTTTGCCAGAAAGCGGGTTTGTTTTCGGAATTTTAGTATTCTTCATTTTTGTTCTATTTTTAATTGTAGAACACATATCCGAGGGCTGGGGAGTGAATATTGACTCACCCTGTATTAGTTCAGGTTAAAAATTGACGCTGCAACTGCCTTCTCATACGAGCAGAAAAGGACTGACAATTCCTCGAACTTTTTTGCATACGATCAAATGTGGCAGTTTTGACTACCCTGCGAGGCTATTTCAATGTTTCCGAATTTAATAGTTGTTAAGGCATAACCTACCAATTTGAAATTCCGTTGTCTGTCTCATTGTAGTTCAGTAAAATTTCATTTCAGCTCTTGACCGAATACTTAAGAAACCCCGATTGTTCAGTTATCAATCGCCGCGTAAACTTCCTGCATAGCGATGCTTACGCTAACACAGGCCTCTTTCGACTGACCTAAATTTTTAATGCATCACCATTTGGAGTGCAGTCCGCCTTAAGCAAACAGGTTATCAATATTGTTTTTTTCTGTGGAGCTGTACTACGGACACGACGAAGTAAAATTCTTAATGATTTTGGTTAATATTCTTGTGCTCTTGGCCTTCAGCTAAATGTACTGCTTCTATGTAGATTACCTAAATATAGTTCTCAAATGTATTGCTGTGTAATTCACTTATGAAGTGAAATCCAATTATACGAATTCTTGAAGTATGATTCCAGAGAGATTCCAGCAAAGGAGCATTTTCCTAATGAAATCCCCATTCCATAGCAGACAGATACATCACGGATTGTCACCTACATAAATTACATGGATTTGTCACCAACTTATCATTTTCGATCAACTCATACGAGATTGACTTTAATTTTGAATTAGTAACAGCTTTGAAATCCATATTACGCGAAACATTACGATTTTATCATGTATTTGAAATTGTTTCGTTGTTACTACAAATGTAGCCGTCACAATCAAAACGTACACCAAAGAATGGAATATTTGTGTTGCATGTACTTCATTAAAATCAGTCTCATTAAAGAATTATATTAATGGTTAGTAAAATGTGTATCAAATTATATATTATATTTTCAAGCTACTTCTCTTAATCTAACTAAAAATGTGATCCGAATAAACATAGTTTGTGTAATGACTATTTGCAAGGAAAACTCATTGTAGTTTTAACATTCTTATTAAGAACATATTTCAGCGATAAACTGTTTGAAGTTATCTAAATTCAAGCTCGATAAAACATTATCCCAACCTATTAAATTCGAGTAGCTCGAATACTTTTCACCTGCCACTATAAACTCTTATCAGAACTTGCTGTAAAATACATTTCTTTTATTACCTCAGACAGAATTCATTTTATAGTCTTCTGCAAAAATCGGTGCAATCAGCACACACTAAGCTCAGAAATAATCTAAACAAAGTTTTCTAATTTATAAACATCAGCATTTCTATTCTATATACTGCCGCTGATACTTGATTTTACTGCTTTAGATTAATGTTTCAGTGTTTGCACTGCTAGCCTATAAGCATACTACTATTGAACGATTTTATTATTGACAAGTTGATGTAGACTAGTAGTCAATAATAATAACTTATTATTCACCGTCGCTAAGCCCTTTCCTTAACGACGGTCAATAATGTCACTCGCGCGAGCCGAATTAACAAAAGCCTACACACATTTGAAATTCAGCCTACTTAATTTTATTAATAAACACCTGCAGCTCTCGCGTAGTAAGCCTTCCTCAGACAATTCATATAATACTACATAAAATGTTCTGTGTTTGCCGAAGTAACCTAGAAATTTGAGTTTATACGCCAATTTGTCTTTTATAATTATTTACAAATTAGAAAAATACGGCCCGGTAGTGTTGTATATTTATTTTCTACAAAAGTAAAGGGCTGTAGGTACCAATTATACATTCATTTAAAGGTTTTCATTATTACTTTGTGCTGACAATAGCTATACTAAACTAGGACTTGATGTAAATAGACAAAAATTATAATTACAATTTGATTCCTGAAATTGTATTATGGTTAGTATATTAAAAATTGGGAGTCTCAAAGGGAGCAAGCTTTGATTTTTGCAACCATAAGGGATATATAAAGAAATCACCTAGAAGAATACCTATAACCCCTACCAGACGAGGCCCCAGGTGGCGGATAGAAGAACACTCACCGGATTGCCGGTGGGTAGGGGTCTTTGACCCCCGCGGACCAAGAGGTTTGCACAACTCAAGGGCTTGCAGCTTACAACGCATGGTAGACTTTCCTGAGTTGCCCTAGCCGAGAAGTCACCCGCTCCCAGTTTTTCACATATTTTACTAGTTTTATTTTTATTAATATTGAAACGCCTGCCTTTGCTCTTACTTCCTTGTTCACTCCGCTATATATGTGTATGTAATCCTTCAGTTGTTGGCTACCCTGACCTTTCTTTTTTGTCTCACTTAATACTACTATGTCTAAGTTCAGTCGACTTACTTCTTCTATCAACTCATCTTGTTTTGTCCTTAACCCCTTAACTACCAGTGTAATTGGGCCCCGAGTCCTCATACCAAACCTGCGTATTGTAAAGGTGCTTCATTTTTACCCGAATGTTGATGTATCGCCACTCTTACGCTCGATTATGGCCCCATCATGTGGTTTCCAACAGTTTTCTATAGTTTCCGACTTTCCAAGGCATCGTTAAGGTGCGACACGCAGCCAGAAGTGGACCCCAATATGTCACGTCTGGATTTCTACAAAGTCAAGGTATATGTTAGCCCATAAATTTATAGTGAAGTGTTCCGTCAAGCTACGCGTTTGTTGTTCAAAGTGTACGATGTCAGACACCGTTTTAAAGTGACTCCTTAGTCTTATCGTCAAATTTTATTGTTGATAAATTTTGTTGACATAACGTAGTTCCTTTGTGCAAGACTTAACGTTAATACTGTTTTAAATGTAACCACGTCAATTGTTGTCATTTTTGTTACTTGTGTTAATTTTAAACATTTCACCTTCAACCTGACTAACCCCTTTTGCCAATTATTTTCAAGTGTAACCAGTAAACATTTTTATGTTTATTGTTATTCACATATTTTATTATTTTAATAGCGTGTATCGTTGATTGTTTATCTACGGTTTTTTTAGTGTTTGCATGTATTGTTCTGTTTTGTTTTTTTTGCCTACTTACTTCCACGGTCAGAGTGGGCCTACCTGTGCTGATTTTGTTGTCCCTATCCAATCCCAATGTGGTGGCGCATTATTTATTAAACATCTTTTACCACTCGTTACCGGAGTACAGCCCTAACTCAAAGGTCGTAAAGAACCTGTCCATCTCCACTGCAGTTTAGCCGGTAAATCTTTTGTTACCGCCATCATAACGAAGTTAGGGCAGCATATTCTAGGTATATTTCCCGATTATGTCGTGAAGTCGTGTTTGTGTGGTAACAAAGATTACATCGCATATCTTGGTAGGTGTGCTAATAATAGGGAGGTGTGAAAATCCAGTCGTAGCCTTTATTTAATAATTTGGCATGCACATAATCATGATAAGGTTTCTCGCATATTAATACACAAACAAAACTTCAAAACAGTGCATTTTAACGTCCCTCTGCAAGACGTCAATCGTTCAAGTCGTTGTTCCCCCCCCCCCTCCCAACCGGTATTTAGCTTATGATGCGGGGAGTGCCCCTCAGAAAATGCAATGCAAGAACTTAGAGATATTTGTTTATCACGTCCGTATAATTAATTCTTATAATAATGAAATGATTTAACAACCATTACCTGCAATCATAGCCGAAAGCTATAAGTTGTGTGTAACTCTCTAGTTATAATTGTAACTAAAAAAAAACTGTGAAGGGCTCTACTTAGAATTTCCCTCTCAAGTGGACGTTGTGACACTACACAATTTTAAAAATCAAACAATCATTTGGGTAAAAATATCTTAACGTTCCTAATAATACTGAGACAATAAAATGAACCACTTGATAATGCGAATTACAATACTTTTGCGATTTCAAAGCCGCCCGTTTGTTGCACGCGCTCATGGGGAACCTCTTGCATCTGTGCAATTTGCGGCTGTATTAAACAGAACGAACTTATTGTCCCTTTTTTTGGAGCTCGAAATTAAGGACTTTTTGGACGAGCCGCTGTTTATGACCAAGCGAGCGCCGCGAGTAAGGCTCATAAATAAGGCGAGTCTAAAAGTTCGCTTTCGTACTAGTTACATAATTTTTTATTCTACTGCTTTGGAAGCGTTTTTTCTAATTAAAAATGTCAGTTAAATGTAGAAGGTCGGGAAAGGTCGAGGAAGTCATGCTCATTCAAAATAGGAGTGATTTTCGTTTCGAACAAAGGAAATGATTGTTAATTTTTGTTCTCCTAACAAATAAGCACACCCTAACCGCCACCTTTGCAGATGACAAGAACATCATGACAAGACACGAAAATCCAGTTATAGCTGCTTAACTCCTTCAACAGGACCTTGAACAAATAATCCAATGTACCAAGCAATGGCGAGTTGGGTCTAGGACATATCGGCGCCAGCCAACTCGCCGCAAGGCCATCTCGGCGCCGAATTTAAATTTGCAAACTACAGTGTGCACTACGTAAGAAAATTATTATAAACAACTAATAAACAAAGTGATCGCTAAAAAGCTGGCATCAAATGAAAAAGAAATATTTAGAATTTCTTGGAAAATAAAACACTGACGACCAGAGGTGATTGCAAAGTGATTACAAATGGGCCAAATCAGAAGTTGTCACGTGACTTCCGTTATCAGTAAAATTCAACATTTTTTAAAAATAATTACGAATAATGCATTTACTCTCCAAGATAGAGACAAAATTTACGAAAAAAGATTGTTTTCTGGCCTTGAGATTGTTGAGTTAGCTAAAACTAACACACAATAAAAAAATCGTATGGAAATCTTGCTTCATTTACACAACTTCGAAAAACGCCATTTTTTAACTAAGTAAAAATCACTCAATATATCTAATACGAGCTAAATAGGTTTTCGGGCAAGCTGTCATCCTGTATAAAGTAAAATGTAAACATTACCAGTATTTTTTTATATATATTTATATACAGGGTGATTTTTAAGTTAATTCTTTCCGTTTACCAGGAAAGCTGGCTGGACAATTTTATTTTTGTTTATCTCTGTTGTCAAGCAATGACCTGTCAACTAGTTTTCCACTGTAATTAAACTTTCTTGACCTACCTTTAATCAGATAAACTAATGGAAACATATTGGTTTCGAAAAAACATAAAGACAGTGTTAGCTATATTTATCTATAAATTCCTTTACCTACCTTTAGGTCATCGCTATATCTCTTAGTTAACAATCGATCACTATAAAAGTATATTTGAGGCCCGTCTCTAGCATCAGTGAAGACGTCGCGGATTCTAGTTTATGATGTTATAAATGGCGCCAACAAGTTAAACTCAAATATACTGATATAAGCCAAGAAACTTGTAACTTCACTTTCTATCAACTAATAACAATACGATTATTGAACTCCCTATCAAAATGAAAGAAAGCAATACTTGTAGCTGGTTTTATTAATACTCGAACATTACTACCATCGATCAGACAATTAGCATCTTTACTATTACTACCTCACGCAGGGTACCCCAAATAGTTTAACTTAAAACGCTCGTAAGTCTAATGGTTACACAGTTTTTATATGCAAAAATATCATCAGATTCTAGCTACCACACTTATCTTTGTGCCGATATACTCGCAGACATTTAATACGTCCCGTTACTCCTAACACATGTCAGCTTGACAGGTTCCAACCTCGGCTGTCATTTGCTATACCTCGACCCTCAATACTGCGGTAGATTAGCTTTCCAATACTGTCCGCCTAATAGTTGTTGCTATAAATCGAATTTCCAGGTAACAAAAGGCAAATTCCATATTAAACTACATACCCTGTTCACAGGCAATAAACTTCGCAATCGTTGTATTCGTGTTTCCCAGATCGCTTTACAGCTTGAATATAAATATTCATTGGAAAAATGACATCTGCTTAATGAACTCCTTTACAGGAACGGCTGGCTAGTATACCAATTCTTTACTATCACCAAACCAGAATAAATGGCGAGATTGTCATTTACACCCCACGAAAACTCTTGCCTTTTTTTAAAAACTGATATACAAATTTTTCTCAAACAAACAAACGTTGTTATTATATCTTCCCTAGCAACGAACAAAGCCAATCTGATATTAATTTTATCGCGTCACTCTCACTAGATTCCTCATTCAACACTAGTATTAATATCAAATGCTTTTGACACGTAACAAACTCCCCCCTTACCAGAAAGGAAAAATTTCAACGAAATTTTTAACTAAATAAAAACTTTATCCTAAAAGGATACATACATATACGCTAGAGAGTCATTAAACCGTCTGTCATAAGACGTCTCTAACAATTAATCTAAAAAAAAACCCAGTACCCACACCACAAACAAGCAACTACACTGTAGAGACGGTGATGACCCCAGGAGGAACCCAGGACCAGATCAACCCCACGACAAGGATCAAGATTGTTCGTCGCTGCTGGATGTAAATGCTGCGCCGGTGAATAACCCTGTAACAACCTGTCGTGAATAAGCTCCACCCCCATGAACCCCACAAAATCACTCCAAATCCCCCCAGCGTACCCCCCCTGACAACTTCCAATAAACCCCCGAGGCGGAAGCACACCTCCACACAGTTTCAGGTACTATCAGACCGAAAATAGTTAAGCCAAAACGAAGAATAACCAGGATCTTTCTTTTGACAACCCTGGGGAGAAAGCAACCCCAGTGAAAGAGAGTTAAAGAAACTAGAAAAGTGATAGGCAGAAGCCAACATCCACACAACTCTCATACGCTCCGACGGAGGAATCCTTCAGCGCCCCGAACGGCCTGAAGAAAATCCCCACCAATCTTCATCCACATCCAACAATCACTCATCACCAGAGATTTCATCCGCACCAGATCAAAGAGAAATAAAAGAAAACAAATTGTCATTCATCTAAGTAAACAGTTCATTCAAAACAAAATCGACATTCACTACATTACAAGAGAGAAATATAGACAAAGCTTTAAGAGGAAAAGAAGGCGAAGAATGAAGGACTGGTCATCTTAAAAATTTTGTTTTGTAGGGAAACACCCTATATCCCCAAACTCCAAGGGATACCTAAAAGAAACGAAGAAGTTGTACTTCTTTAACGATTAATCTCGTTACCCTTATGTCTCCTTAGGAAAAACAGGATAACGTAACGCTCTTCCAATACAATCAAAAGAAAACCATCCATTAACATTTCCCAACAGGGAACTCCCTATACGTTATACCCAAAAGAAGGAAAAGAACAAGATATTAAAGTTTCCCAAATATTGACCTACCCTACTGTGCCCTTCCAACCACACTATACCTTAAAATGGGGAAAGAACAAGATATTAAAGTTCCCCAAAGAGTAACCTACCCTACTGTGCCCTTCCAACCACCCTATGCTTTACAGGAGGGAAAGCAAGATAAAAATGCTCCCTAAAGTGACCTTCCCTACAGTGCCCATCCAACCACCCTATGCACATCACACATCATTAATTGATCTCAGAATTATCATAAAGTTTCAAATCCTTGGCATGCCAAGTCCCCTTTAATATTTTTCCGTCAGGATCTTTGAGTTCATAAACCCATCGTGAAAACTTTCGATTAATAATAAACGGTCCTATAAATTTTGCAGCAAGCTTGGAAGTAAACTGACGAGCAGCATCTGATAACACATAGTGTCTACGCAACACTGCTTGATCCGGAACGAACTCGAAAGGTCGTCGACGAAAGTCATAGCGAGTTTTTGACTTTTGATAAGCCTTATCCAAACGACGTTTAACATCAGCATACAGTTGCTTGAGTACTATAGAACGATTATCTAAATCTCTATCCCGATTAAATTGAATTTCCGGATTTCCATCACCAACTACCGGTTCGTGATTTAATATGATTTCTCTGCCAAAATTAATGAAATATGGAGTTTTTCCCGTAACTTCATGAACTGAGGTACGTATAGCACAAACTACGTGAGACAGATATTTATCCCAATCTCGATGACGATCTGATACATAAGCTGTCAACATAGTTTTCAGCACTCTGTTTATACGTTCCGTAGGATTAGCTTGAGGATGATAATTGGCAGTAAACGAAATCTTACAGCCATACTTCTGATTTAAAGTTTGAAACTCATGACTGCGAAACTGAACGCCATTATCACATATGATTCGCTTGGGAACCCCAAACATCAAAAATACGTCTTCCTCAACAATACGTGAGATAACCTTAGCTGATGCTGTACGGAGCGGAAACACTAATGGAAACTTACTAAAACAATCAGCCACTACGAATATATACGCGTATCCTCGTACTGAACGAGGTAAAGGACCTACAATATCACAACAGATTAGTTCCCAAGGCTTCGAAATTAATGAATGTCCACCCATATACCCTGCAGGGGCTCTCTGTTCTGGTTTAATTCGTTGACACGTTTCGCAACGGCGAACATAAGCAGCCACATCATAACGAAGTTTAGGCCAGTAGTATCTTTGTGCAATACGATGAAAAGTTTTATTAACACCCGTATGACCAGCGGTCGGAATATCGTGATCTTGTTTGATAACTTCTTGGCGTTGAGTCTGTGGAACAACCAGTTTCCAATGATCTTCATCATCTGCCAAGTCTGGATAATCGGTTCGAACATATTTATACAATTGACCGTCACTAACTCTCCAATGGGGAAATTTTCGAGGATTGTTAATAACAAATCGACACATACGATGATACCATGGATTACCAGCAGGACCAAACTGAACGTTAATAGCATCAATGACAGGAACAGCACGAGACAAAGTGTCAGGCACAACATGTTCTTTCCCTTTTCGATGAATAATGTCAAAATCATATTGTTGAAGGCGAACTGCCCATCGAGCGATACGACCAACAGGGTCTTTAATACTATTAAGCCATTTTAAGCTATAATGATCAGTTACTACCGTGAACTTAGTTCCCTCAATATATGGTCTAAGTTTTTCAATAGCAAAAAGGACAGCGAGGCATTCACGCTCTGTTGTGCTAAAATTTCGTTCGTTTCTAGTAAGCGACCGACTAATGTAACATATAACTTTCTCTCCATCAGCTTGATGTTGAGTAAGTACGGCACCAATACCATAACCAGAAGCATCCGTTTGAATAACAAAGGGTACAGAAAAATCAGGGCAAGCTAATATCGGAGCAGATATCAAATGTTCTTTAATATCACTGAAGGCTCGTTCACAATTACTATCCCAGAAAAATTTCGCATTCTTGCGGAGCAAGGATGTAAGAGGTCCGATAAGTGAAGAAAAATTCGGAACAAAGCGACGGTACCATGACGCCATACCAATTACACGACGTACTTCCTTCACTGACACAGGAGTAGGAATACGATTAATTGCATCTACTTTTTCTGGGTCTACTAATAAACCGCGTGAATTCACTACATAACCGAGATACTTAAGTTCTGGCTTACAAAAATGACATTTATTTTGGCTTAAAGTAAGACCAGCAGCTAATAACCGAGACACAACCTCACGAAGAGTAGAAAGATGTTTTTCGAAAGTTGGCGTACAAATTACAATATCGTCAAGATACGTAAAGACATATGGTTCCAAATCAGCACCAATAACCCTATCAATTAGGCGTTGCCACGTTGCCGGCGCCGTATGCAAACCAAACGGTAGGCGGCGAAATTGAAATAACCCCCTATTAGGCACAGTAAACGCTGTTAAAGGGCGTGAAGAAACAGCCACAGGTATCTGCCAATATGCGGATTTAATATCAAGAGTCGTAAGATAATGTGCGTCACGAAGTTTATCCAAAGTACTTGATACATATGGAATAGGATAAGCATCAGGTTGACTGACTTTATTAAGTTGGCGATAATCAACACAGAACCGATAACTACCATCTTTCTTTTTAATCATTACTATTGGAGATGACCAAGCAGAAGTCGAAGGTTCTACCACTCCCTCATCCAACATTTTCTTTAACTCAAGATCTACCTGTTTCTGCAGAGCAGGAGAAATAGGATAATATCGCTGCTTAATAGGCGACGATGTGGTTTTAATCTCATGTTCAACAAGATGAGTGCATCCTAACTTATTTCCCATTTTACTAAAAACTTCTTTGACAAAACCATCTAATTGTTCTCGCTGAACTTCAGATAAATGTTCTACAGCCTGTATTGCATTAACTTCCGGGATCAAGTGATCTTTCGAGAAGGTCCATTCGTTAATTCTAAGATCGGTTACAATACCCATTCTACGCAAAAAATCGCATCCCAAAATCAATGTATGGGGTACGGAAGGCACAACTAATAACTCACAAGTACAAACTCTATCGCGAAGCATAAGTGGTACTGTAACTATACCTAATATTTGACATTCTGCACCGTCAGCTACATTACATGTCCTATCTTTACTTGGTGTAAGCCTACAATGACCTTTCAACAGCTCCCATCCCTTTCTACCAACAACAGTATGCGAAGCACCCGAATCTAACAATCCAAGAATCTCATTACCAAAAATTGAAACTTTAAGATACGGTCTCTCATCAGGACCTGCGTGACTTAAAATATAATCTAAAACAGCTTTAGAACTAAAATCCGAATTATTTACAACATTGACCGAAGAATTTTTTCGACACCGCTCTATTCGGTCGTCTAGCGGAGTCGACCCCCATTTCCCGAACATGAAGGGCATGTACGGACAGTAAAATCAGGTCGTCCACAACCATAGCAATATTGTTTACTATTTGCTGAACAGTTACGCGCAAAATGATTCGGTTTATCACATTTCCAACATCTCAAATCAGAAGGCCTGGTTGAATTGATTACGTTCGGTGGGTTATTACTACGAGTTTGAACGTAACCCTCATTTGAGGATACATTCACTGTATGAATCCTAGCATTACATTTCGGCTTTTGATAGGCTAGATCGGGTTCTAACATTCGATTTCCCTGAGTGGGAGGTCCACGGAACCGTTGTGCACGCACATGTGCATCTTCAACAGCTTTACACACTCGAAGTAATTGTGAAAAGGAAACTATGTTCTCTAAAGCCAGTTGGGTTTGGAAATGTGGTAATAAATTCCTACGTATTAGATTAAGGCGCTTTGTTTCAGAAGGCATCGATGGTAACCGATGGAATAAGTTTTCCATTATCGACACAAATACGGTCACGGGTTCATCGGCCCCCTGAGTACGATTGCGTATTTCATCCCATAAGCAAGCTTCATAATCACATGGAAGAAAAGCTGAACGTAACGCATTAACTAACTGGTCCCAATTATACAAAGTATTTTTAACCGATCGATACCAAATCAAAGCATAATCGGTGAAAAATTCAACAGCCGAAGTAAAAAGTTGTTCCTTAGTAACCCCACGCGCCATTCGCAATTCTTCAATACGCTCTAGGAAACTAGACAATCCCGATTGACCATCGAAACGAAGGTTCCATTTATTCATCGGAAGGTAATTGTTATAACGTGGAGTAGCATCAATGACTTTAGTGCTGTTAAAACCAATAGGTGTCGGTAACGTTTGAAACTGTTGACTATCAATTACATTTGAATAATTAAAATGGTTTGGTGATTGATTGGCTTGTAATGGCTCATCGTCAAGGTCCATCAAGTTAACTGTTTGTGAACTAGAAGGAACTACAGGTTCATTTTCAGATGTCAATCTGGACTCGAGATCGTCCATAGCCCCTAAACACCTATTATATAGCTCATCTTTATCATCTGCTGAAGACCCCTCAAAAACTAACCGTTCTAGTCGATTTGAAATATGTACCAAGCGGGTCTGAATACGTTTATAATCATTACCACCCCTAACAAATGACTCAGAAGCTAGTATCTCTTCCACAAGAATGTCAAGCTTCCTACTGCATATATCCAATTCTTCTACGTTATTCAATTCTACTTCCGGGAACGAAGCATTTCCCGTCTTCTCTAACCTAATACGCGCTCTAAGCAATTTACGCTTTTCCGGCATATTTCCCTTACAAACAACTCCCCGTATTCGTAATTCATAATCTATCTCGTCTACCAATAACCTATCAACATCCATTCTGATTCCTCAAAGTAAAACCCTTTTTACCACAAGTATACCGTTTTATGTATTATTCTCAAAGTAATTCTTTGGTTTGTCACGTTCTGACGATATTTTTCCACTTACATAAACGAGTACAGAAAGTTATGTATAACTATTGTCAGTATTGCTCCTTTCTATTATAGTACGACCTAAAGGTATATGTTCCAATCTTGTTAAAGCCCCCGTTAGCTCTTCAAAAATCTTATTAAAGCCCCCGTTGGGTGCCAAACTTGTTAGCTATATTTATCTATAAATTCCTTTACCTACCTTTAGGTCATCGCTATATCTCTTAGTTAACAATCGATCACTATAAAAGTATATTTGAGGCCCGTCTCTAGCATCAGTGAAGACGTCGCGGATTCTAGTTTATGATGTTATAAATGGCGCCAACAAGTTAAACTCAAATATACTGATATAAGCCAAGAAACTTGTAACTTCACTTTCTATCAACTAATAACAATACGATTATTGAACTCCCTATCAAAATGAAAGAAAGCAATACTTGTAGCTGGTTTTATTAATACTCGAACATTACTACCATCGATCAGACAATTAGCATCTTTACTATTACTACCTCACGCAGGGTACCCCAAATAGTTTAACTTAAAACGCTCGTAAGTCTAATGGTTACACAGTTTTTATATGCAAAAATATCATCAGATTCTAGCTACCACACTTATCTTTGTGCCGATATACTCGCAGACATTTAATACGTCCCGTTACTCCTAACACATGTCAGCTTGACAGGTTCCAACCTCGGCTGTCATTTGCTATACCTCGACCCTCAATACTGCGGTAGATTAGCTTTCCAATACTGTCCGCCTAATAGTTGTTGCCTGTTCACAGGCAATAAACTTCGCAATCGTTGTATTCGTGTTTCCCAGATCGCTTTACAGCTTGAATATAAATATTCATTGGAAAAATGACATCTGCTTAATGAACTCCTCTACAGGAACGGCTGGCTAGTAAACCAATTCTTTACTATCACCAAACCAGAATAAATGGCGAGATTGTCATTTACACCCCACGAAAACTCTTGCCTTATTTAAAAGCTGATATACAAATTTTCTCTCAAACAAAACCAACCTTGTTTTTATATCTCCTCTAGCAACGAACAAAGCCAATCTGATATTAATTTTATCGCGTCACTCTCACTAGATTCCTCATTCAACACTAGTATTAATATCAAATGCTTTTGACACGTAACACGACCTTTCTTAGCTTCCATTAGCAAATGCACCATATCGGGACGGACAACGCCATTTTCCTCTCTGGTTTTAATGGTTTCTTTTATTAATCCTCTGAAGAAATTGCTCACTTTTTCACCAATTATGGACATTTTAAACACCTACAAATATTATAAATGGTATTTTATATTTTGTTTTAGATCTGCTTATAAGCACAGTTTTAATATAGTACAGCAATCATTTTCTTACCTTCATTATTGTTGGACTAATGGTATACATAAAAAATACTAATTTTCGCAGTCCACTAACTTCATTTATGGTTTTCCCCATTATATACATGTCATTTTCCGGATTCTGTAGGGAATCGCAAGTAACGCCAAAGGCCGTAGTAGCAATAACATCGCTGGCATATCTAGAAAAAACATCCTTCATTTCTAATTTAAGTATACCCTCTCGCTTGTGAAAATAGTTTGTAAACTGCTTTGCACATTCTTTCATGAGAACAAAAATAGTTCTCATTTTATTGCTGGTAAACGAGGGGCTGAGGGTGGATCGCATATCATGCCATTTATCGCCACCTACATGAACAAAAGAGGTTGTAATTTGTTACTTTAGCTTGTAAAACGCTAGTATTTAGAACATACCTTTCATAGCGAAAAGATTTCTATCCATCAAAGGATCTACACCTTCCGGTGTAAAGGTCTGATGCTCGGGAAACATGTCGAAATCTTTTATTGCTATTTGTTTGATTAGTTCTGGATCACGAATTAACAATGTTGGCTGTAATAACTGATAGAAACCAACGTACCTAAAACAAGATAATAGTTGTACTGAAACAATTACCTTTCATCTGTGACCTACAAACTACCTAAATAGTAAGTGCCTATTACAGTTGACTAATTATGAATGGAAAAATAAATTGCAACTTCCACGTACAGAACGTATAGGGGCAAGCTGCATTTGCAAAATAATGAAAAGCTAAAAATGACTGCTTCTGTGAGAGGCAAATAATGTGGCAATAAAATTACAGGTAACTGAGGAATTCTAATTAGGCAGTTTGAGTTTGTATTGAGTGAGCAGGTTCGATCCCCGGTGGCAATAGTAGAATTTTAAAAATCGTACGCTCTCCGGCTACCACGCTAACACCTGGTAGTCATTAACCTCTAACAAGGAAACTCTTCCTCCATTCGACGAGCATGGCTAACCACCACCCGATTTACGAATAAAGAGGGCTCATAGCACCATTTCCTGGTTAGAAACAGGCCATTGGCTTATAATAGAAGGAGGAAGAAGATTGAGATTTTTTTTTATTTTAGGCATATATTTTGGTAATAATAACAATGAAAGTACCAGAAAGAAATCGCATACAACAAAATGGGAAAACAGTATAGCGTCCCCACTGGATTTGACGTTTGCCGCGCAAGCGCAGAAAACCCCCGAAAAGCAGTTTTTTCCAAAGAAATTATAGAACCTTGTGTATAGAGTTCCTAAATATTATAACAGTTGAGACAACCCGGGAATAGATGCTGATTGGTTGGGATCCACTAGGCATGCGCAATACGTATCACTAAAAAACGCAGTAAATTTAATCGATCCTATAGAAACAGAATCGTGAAACTGACAGTTTCAATGGCATAAAATTAGATAACTGAGTAATAAGATTTTTCTTACCTGAAGAACTCTTTGAAGAACGGTATGTAAGCGTATTTTACTTTCCAATAAAAATTATTACCATCAGGTCTTTATCAAATAGATGTGCGTAAAATGACGGGTTGCTGTATTTTTTAAGGCAAACACCGATGGGAACAAAGGTTCATATTGAAAAGTTTTCCAAAAGATACCAAAATAAGATTGATGTGGTTAAGGAACATAAATAGACCAAATTGGACACCTTTAACAGGATTCCGAGTTTGAAACTGGAAAATATTCGCATAGATGGCAAAAGAAAATTAAAACAAAACGCTGTTCTAACTTTACTGTTGCGCAGTAGAAAATATGGAGTACATCATGCAAATGATGGGCTGCTGCATTTTTGGCTTCAAAAGTAAATTCGAACGAGGCTTTATGCCTATTGACACAAGTTCCCAGAAACGAGAAGCAAAGAGCAGAATAGCTCAAAGATATAAGCAGAATAAACTGAACACCCACAAGTAGAACTAGGGTATGTGAAAACCACTTTGATGAGAATTGGTGGGAAAACGAAAACCAGTGCTGTACCTACTTCGTTTACGTTGGCTCAACTTTATCAAAAATTACTTATATAGGATCCGTAGTAGATACATAGATACCTACCAGTTTTCATAAATGCATTAAATTTACCATTTTTTGACTTTTCAAAGTGACAAGTAATTAAATTCATAAGTGACACATACTAAACAAATCTGGCCTTGTATGCTATCATTTATTTTCGGAACAAAAATGGCCGTTGATATTTGCGTTGTCTCAACTCTTATCTATATAGGAACTCTAACTGTGTACAGCTTACAGATTCTAGATTGAAGCGTGGTGAAAATCGGAACTAATGTTAGAAATCTAGTCATTTCCAAGTTTTGTATTGGTAGCACTTTTGACATCTATCATATCGACATTAAATTGTTATCATTATGTAAGCTAAATGACACAATAAATAACGTATGCAGCATTTCAAAACAGAATTAACAACACACACAAATAGCAACAATAACAAAATAACAGAATTAACAAAATCAACAGCAACATCAATTTTCACACTTTAAAACACAAAGAATCTGTCATATGACACTCTACCCACTGCTACTGATTACTTGTCATTTAAAATATAACCAAACCTTGTATGTCTGATAATTACTTCTTTCTACAGTGAAATTCAGTGAAATCAAATATGATTACAGCGTCTTTCATGGCCTATCTTGAGCGTCAATATAGATTCTGTAAGCTGTATACTACGTACACACAAATCTTAAACTGCAGATAACCTAAAATTATATCTCCTAGACCAAAATATTCACGTATAGGGACGATATATTGAAGTTTAGCCAGAATTTTTTCTTGTTGGTATATTTCAAGCTAGGGTCTCTCACTATGATGTCCTCTTTCTTTCGTTCCAGGGACCCTCAACCGCTGAGCCACTATTTTAAAGGTTTCCCTGTCCGGTTACCGCCGATTTGAAAATGTCCCCGTATATATTCTTGCTGCAGCATGCCCATTACACTGTACTTCGCCATCAAGGTCCGTAAATATAATAAACTTGAAAATGTAGATAATCTCAATATCCGCCATTTTCGTGCCCCCTGTCAATAAACTCCTGGCAAAGCTGTCACGATTAGACTGAGAAATGCCACCACTTGTCAGCCAAAAGGTTGAGGCCATAGCCAGTAGATATAGGAGAGTACCGCCACGTCCGCCATGTTTATTCCTCTGACATATGCGTCAGTTTGAGGCTTGTAGCACAATTCCGTCAATGTGACGTTTGTTGGCAATCCAAACCTTTACTTAAAATTGTAAAACTGTAAGTCTATGTCAAATTTGAGATTGGCAGGTTAGGTTTTGAGTCAGTTCTGACACAAACTGATGCAAAACATAACCTGCTAACCTCGAATTTGACATAGACTTACAGTCTTGCCAATTTCAAGTAAAATTTTAGACATAACTCGAATCAGTTATTGGCTCTGGTTGAGGCTAGATGATTTGAAAATGGGGAGTGCATCTTTCAACTGCACTAACCAATTAACACGTGGTTTTGGATTATTTGGTTTTCCCGCTTACCAAAAAAGACAAGAAATTTTGGTTCAAAATTGGGGCCATTTATTACCACACTTCAAGATTGAAATTTCCCGCCATTTACGTGTTCACTGCATAGTGGAAATACATGGAATGACATATATTTCCAAGCTTGTTACATTTACGGAGCGTGCTTCGCCATACACTAGGTGCACGTCAGCTAGTACTGCAAGTGGTTATTCATTTTAACAAAAGTAGAACACAATAAACCAAAAACTGAGGACAACAATAATGAGAACAAAAGGAAACAAGAATTAAACAACTAAACAAATTAGATCATGTAGACGCTGAAAGAAACGCTTAGGAAGCAATTGACAAACTAATCCAGTGGGTATCTGCCGTGAATGATCTCTTGTGGTTTATTAGGGAAACTATCTGCGAGTGTATTGGTGAGTTGTCGGAAGATTACGCAAATAGGATTCGCCTCAATCTTAAAAAAACACGTCTGTATTCAAATGTCTGGATTCCCGTTGAAGCTGTATTAGAAATTGATATAGCGTGTTCTATCAACATTTTGTGAAAACTATTATTTTTAAATTTTTTGTGCGTGAAAGATGAAAATGAAAGTGCAACAAACGGTTCTCTGCATTTTTCTCAATATAAGAAGCTCACACGGAAAATGGTCTATTTACGAACTTGTAGGGCGTAGAAAAACCTATAATTCGGTTAAATCATTTTTACTTCATAGTTCTAGCCGTGTTCTTAACGTGGTTTCCCCGGGAGGCTTAAATCACTATGCGTCATCATTTTGTCACATTAATTTGTTGCTTAAATCAAGCCTTGCTCGTCGTTGCAAGTCTCAGTTGAAAATTCTTCATGTTCAAGAAGTTCATTGTTATTTTCTATAGCCACGTGTGCAATTGAATGTATTTTCAGAAAAGGTGCTGCTGTGCCGTATCCGGTGTCGATGGCAATAATGCAAGATTTTCTTTATGTACTTAGATGATTCCATGAAGCGTTTGTACCCTAGGGAACTTAACGTTTCTTATTTTATTTTCTGTGTATAAAACAAGAAGGAATGTTTCCCTTGCAGTAGCTAGAAGTTCGGGGAAATGTTTTCTTGGTTCTGAACCAGGAAGCACTGAACTGGACAAAATACCAAAACTGTGGAACAGCTTGCAGTTGGGGCAACTCAGAATTGAAGTGCTCCATCATCTGTCAAAGCTGCAGCAATGAACTGGTGACGATGTCTCGGACTTCCCGAAAATCTGTGATGAAGACGGTATCGACAACGAAAACGCCGAAGTAAAGGAACAAGCATATATAGAAAATACCAAAGGCTTCGCAAGATAATTTCTTACTTCAAACATGTTAAGCGCTGTACTAGGAACTTAAGATCAAATGCAACACTACTAGCCTGTACAACATTTCTAATGTACTATGATAAACCTTAGCTAAGGATGCGCTGGTAGGAAGATCCACGTAGTGCATCAAGGTTGTAAAGTAAGCAATTCAAACAATGGGAGAATAGAATTGTTGTAATATAACTAGCCTCCTCTTACGTGAGGCTGCAGCTCAACGTACACATGCCATTTTTGTGCTGTAAGAATTAACTGTCAGTTGCTCTAATAGCATAAAAACGGAATAACTATGATCAATATAAATATTGGGTATCTGTGCTGCTACAATATGTGTATGTTGGTCGAAATCCCAAGTAGCAAGGGGCTCCAAAGTTATGTGGTCCATCCTGTATATAAAATAGGAAACAGATTAATTTGTATATTACCGAAGACAACTGCATATATATGCCAAAGTCAGCGACTTGCATTTCAAAGAACAATATTTTATATTGTAATTCAGCAATACAAGCGGTACGTCAATTCTGGTTGCTAAACTAAAGTACGATCAAAAATGATTTTCATCTAGTATGTCTATGGAATAGTTTCCAATTTTTGAATGCAACTACGTTTATACTTAAATGTCAAACTTGACATATTATTTTCAAGTGAATTATAATTGCATTCATAAATTAGGAACTATTCCAAGCCATACTAAATGAACATAATTTTTGATCTTGCTATATGTTATTCAACAGGAAAAAACGCCAGAGACTAGATAACAGTAGAAATAATTAAAACATAATTTTTGAGATTTAGTGGCAGTTACAAATTATATAATAATGTGTATTCATTCTAAATTTATCTAACTTCACTTTACAATAACAACTTTTGCATATTCTGTTCGCTCAAGTTAACGTTGATTTAAATAAATAAAGAATACTGTCCATGAATAAAGCTATCGGGTAGATTATCGTAAACAAACGCCACATATATTATGTGACGACACTTTCGTGAGTCCACAAGTTCAGGTAATAAACAGCTTATAAAAACCTCGCACAACCACTTTTTCATGTTTTGTTTCGAAAGGTGGCGTCCCTGGAAAAGTAACAAGTTGATGGACAATTCGGACTAGAAAGAACTGAGAGTAATTGAAAGTTGCAATAAAAATATTACCTCTTAATCTCTTCTACATGTAATTCCTCTTTTGTTTAAACTAGAAAATAGAGTAATTCTCTCTTTGTGATATGGAGCAGGCCCAGAATAAGAATAATTATAACTACGGTGTAGTTTCACTATACTATTTTCTAGTTCAAAGTAATCAATTTTCCTTTTTGTGACGTTACGATAGGATCTAATTTCTCATTTTTCTGAGGTTTTGTTTTCGATCATTGCATTATCACTGGTGCCTGTTTCTAAAAATCACGAATGTTTTAATTACTATAAACAATAAAGATCATAATACTTTAATAAATGTTTTCAAATTTATATGCAATGCTACAATTTTTCACTACTTTCAAATAAATTAGATTCTCGTTCAACATTTCTTGAATGGGTGGGTATATTTCGTTAAATAATGTTGGATATTTTTGAACTTTCATTTTCACTATGATCTCTAGTACTTACCTTATCTCATTGCAAAACGAGATTATTTTCATGATCTAAGGTTCTTTCATTTATGTAAAATAAACGGTGCCGACTAACAATAATTTAGTTTTTTCAATAATATATATTCTAAGTTAGAGGAAATTTGTTATTATTTTATACAAACTCAAATAATTTTATAATAAACTCACTGTATATAGTACATAAATGTATACACCATCCTTCTAAAATTGTTCTTAAATGCAAGTAAATATTATAAATGATTTTCTGTTAATTTCCAAGACTCAATAAGATTCCAAATTGTGCTTAAAATTTGACAACCTTTGCTTCTAAATTCCTAAATAAAATCGACCACACTGCTAGGAACCCTAAACGAATTTTTGTAAATTCGGAACAAATCAAGAAAATCATTTCCTTACTAAAAAATTTCTAAATTCTTTTTTAATCTTCCACCAATATATTTTGTTGGATTTTCGTAAAAATGTATTTAATAAGTATTGTTGAAAATTCCGGCAATTTATATTAAAAAGAAGCATTACGTTCAAATAATATAAAGGTAAATAACGCTTAGGGGGTTGCTAATCTGTAATTTACTGTCTAGGTGGAATTTAAAAAAGTCCGTAATACGTAATTATTTATTTAGAAAAATTATGTAAGTAAAAAGCATAAGAAGGCTATCTATCAATATGAACGAAAATTATTTTGTTTGGTCACTCGACAACACACATGAAAATATCGGTTAGAAATTAAAGCTTCACCGCAGGTAATAGATTAACAGATGAGGTACTGCTCCACAGAATTCGCTTCCGATATTGCTATACAAAGCAAAGTGATGTATTTACTATTTACAGTTGTCAATTTTTTTCCGAGGAATACAAGAAAAAATCACCACGAGCATTATACAAATGCGTGAGCTCTTCTTATACCCACCTAAAAAAATTGTCCGTGTGGAATGAATTAAAATATTAAATTTATTATTTACCAACTTTGTATTTATTGTGATTAAGCGCACTGCTATTTTTAGGTTTTATTTTCTTGAAAATTACAACTCTGGACTATTCCAAACAAGAGTACAATTTCTTACAGTCTGTATATCTCAACGCCAAGCAAAAAAAATAATATAAATTGAGACCTACCTCGCGTCAGAATGTGATTTGTAGAAATCCTGGAGTAAGTGCGCCAGTGATTGTTTTTGAAAGATTATAGATCCCATATTTCCCAGCAGTGGCCATGGTTTTAGATGCACGATTCCCTTTTCTTCCCAATATTTATAAATTTTCGAAAGCTTAAGATAAATAATTGCTCCTAGAACGATAACAATAAGTATTAACCACATTTTCTTAAAAAAATCTGTTAATGAGTGGTTTTGAGAGCACTGTTTGAAAAACACCTTGAGTTTATGTTTATATGTTTCGGTTCAAGGATGTTCGAAGAACTAGTTTTGGTCTCGCGCATTTTTAATAGCACGAGAAGAGGAGTTATGGAGGGAAAGTATCAACTAATATTTCAACTTGAAACAATTATTTACTTGTTTATGAAATACGTTTTTCGGAAATTATTGGCTGGAAGAGTATTTGATAGGGTTGTACTTAATATATCTGCAATAAAAAATCATTATCACCTATAGTTTACCTTTACAACGTAGATAGTGAAGAAGTTATTCTAGGGTATGACATACTTTATTAAGTAATATCTACATGCCAAACCTATATACAGCAATTATATTGAAATTTTATATAATTCAATATCAAAACACAAACGTAAAATCTCTCGTAACTAGTAATTTGCTTTGGTACTTTATCAATACATGACAAAAACAGACATCGTTTTTTGGCCTTAAACATTTACACAATCAATAATTTAGCATGTAGATGTCTATGACACTAGAATTTTAAAGAATAATGAAAGAGACAGTAGAAAAGGATAGATTCTCTTCGAACTTGTTCCAAGTACGTCACCCGCAGGTAAAAGGATTTCCGTCTATAAATATTTATCAGGTATGCAGATAGAGCAATGGTTTCTGGAATTTGTAAATTAATTTGTGACTAAAGATGAGAATCTCTCAAAGGAAAAGATTATTTTCAAATCCAGGAAACTTGCGTTATATTACTCCTTAGTTGTTCTGGCTAGATACAGGTTTTTCAATTACGCTCTTGCATTCGTTATTGCTATCATTTATTATTCGTTCATCTTGTTGCTTGTTACTTCGACACGAAGTGTACGAAGTATTTAAATTTTCTCATATCGAAAACTAGTCAAATATCTCTAAAATTTCGTGTCAACCGACTAATGAGCCCACTATACCAAATCTCCGCCTCGGCTGTGCGAATCTTTTGGTGAAGACCCCAGCCCAGTAGATCCCTCCCTCGGAATAGGGGGGGAGGGGTGCCTAAACGTGCTGTGCGGTGTACGTATGTTTGTATGTGTACACGATTCCGGTCCCCAGGAACAATCCTAAAGTCTTGGATGTTTTCCATACGAAAGGTCATCCGAAAATGAAGGCACTTTTGAAGTATGGTCGAAGGCAAAAACCCAAAGATATTGCACTTTCTGATCTTTTTCCTACAACACTAAAACTGATGACGATTCAAGTGTTTAAGTAAGAATTTTAGAGAATGTAGTTTTGGAAGATACTTTTTGAAATTAGAGTGCGGCAATCATACTACACGATCTTTTACTTCTAACATGCATAAATTAGCAGTAAACTCCAAATACGAAATTTCTGTCAGGAGGATTTTAAAATCCAGACTACCTCGAAAGCAAATGACACAAAAATATTATACGAAGATCTTAAAAATATACGTTACCACGTTTTTGGCAAACACGCAAGAGAAGAATATTGTACAAGAAGAAACGACAAAGAAGATAACTCGATACATATTTTGCAAACAAGTCCAATATTCGAAGAAATTTATAAAATTATAGATAACCTTGTACGGAAAGCAAACCGCCTCTCAAGAAATGTAACCACCAATTGTGCTGAGAGGTATATGAGCCTTACAGGTAAGTTTTTTGGTGGAAAGATGCTTAATTATATTTTGAGGGTCTCATATCAAAGGCGGTGTTACGCAATAGCGTTATCCTTCAATTCAGGGTCATCGTGGCATAAACATCTTTTGCCGTCTCAAAATGAAAAACATCGTTTAAATTTATCCTATAGAGAAAGGTGGCAATGAATATAAACCCCTGTATCCTCAAAAGAAGAGCAAATTTAGGGATGCTGCATATGCAGAAGCAAACATGAATTACGGACCGAATGCAGCACAAGAGGACTTATGAGACGATAAAATGGCACTGAATAAAGAAGACATATTATCCTGTTTACGAAACGACAACATAGCGTCAATTGCTAAAGAAACAACAGGGCACCATGATAATGTGAAATGGCATGAATTTAGAAGAAATAGAATTACAGCTTCATCATTTGGGAGAATACCAGGTGCCCCAAAAAGGAGTGGTAACTTTTCCGAATTGTCTCAACAGATGTCGCTTTATCTAAAGTACAGCGACCAAATACTTATAATTTTTAAATTGAGTTGGTATCACTTAATTTAAAAATTATAAGTATTTGGTCGCTGTGCTTTAGATAAAGCGACATTTGTTGAGACAATTCGGAAAAGTTACCACTCCTTTTTGGGGCACCTTGTATATAATCGAAGGGATACTCTACATGGCGCAGCGAACAAATACAGTGGCTTATATGCAACCCAAATGACAGAGCTGACTAGATCGGTATTTTAATAATAATTACTAAAGAATTAGAGATGGCGGTCCTTATAGTTAGACCTAATTTCAGCTAGCATTAAATATTTTTTTGAGGTTATGATACAAATAGAAACTTCGACCAACTTCCAAAACATGATTTGTACACCTATAATATGTAGACATGCTGCCTGGCTCTAGCTAAATCGTATTATTGCCTACTTATTGAAAGTGCACAAATGGCATACCTTCTAAGTTGATCGAAGTTTCGATTTTAGTCCGGTCGGCAGGTACTTTCTACCTGGACACAATTCCCAAGTTAATGAAATTTTGGGATATTGTTTGGGGATGGTATTGGGTGTGGAATCTGAGTTTTCGACCTCGAGGACCCTGTGCTAACTCGGGGAGGGCCGAAAAATCTCGACAATTTCGGATTTTTTTCGGTTTTTTGCTTATATCTTCTGAACCATGCATTTTTTGAGAAAAACATCCTTATAGAAAGTTGTAGAGCATGATATTTCCTTCAATTTTTATTGGTCAAAATTATTTGTTGACCCAATACTTACCGAGATACAGCAGTTGAAAGATGGAACAAATTTCTCAAAATGCAAAAAAATAGTAAAATACAGGTTTTTGCCTCATATTTTTCAACGTATCTATGTATACTATACATAGCTACTTATTATTCTTTATTTTAAACTAGCTGACCCGACAGACGTTGTCCTGTACAAATTTCAATAAATTTGTGATCGTTTTGTGAATTTGAGAAGAGATATTGGCAATGTGTAAACAAAGTAAAAACGAGAAAAAAAAACGTATTTCTTAGTGATAATTGCATCTATTAACGATTGTGGCCATGGATATTCAATTTAAGGAGGGGTTAATTCAGAAGTACGCTAATGGAAAATTCGTTTGGTTTGTAGCATTGCGAGTTCTGCGACCTAAATTGCTCCGTGTGATTAGCGGCATTGCAATGCAATCAAATTGTGACAATTCAATTCAATTCAATTATTTGGTTTGCGACACAATGTGCGATGCAAAGAAACACAATTTGGACAACTGATTCACTTTCTTGTAACTGTATAACCGTTTGTCACTTCAAAACTCACCGTATTTCGTAGGTAAATCTGTAAATTTGCTTGAGATCAAACGACGAAACTTAATTCATTTCATGAAACGTTGCAACAGAACAATGATTCCCAAGTTAATTAAATTTTAGGATATTGTTTGGGGATAGTATGGGGTGTGGAATCTAAGTTTTCGACCTCGAGGACCCTGTACTAACTCGGGGAGGACTGAAAAACCTCGAAATTTTCGGACTTTTTTCGGTTTTGTTCGAAATGATCAAATCCACCATGAACTAGGAATTGACACCATTGAACAATTCATAAACAGAACTACCAAAAAAATCTTAACCAATCTACGTTTCACCGATAACATCACCATCCAGCAACTAGGCCGAAGTAATATACATACGACTCAAGAGACGGCTTCTCCAAGATTTACCATTACACCAAAGTGATAGTGGAAGTGATAGTGAATAATCAATAAGTTTCCGAGGCGTCAGTGTCCTCCGTGCCAGCATAAGCGCAAGACAGAAATTAAACAATCGTTCCTACATCACAACCATGCATAATACTGTTAGTCAGTGTTGATCTGGTTTTCTATTAATTTAAAAAAACAAACATTAGGCCTCCGTCCGCTTTGATCTTTTTGGAGCATGTGGCAAATAGTCATCGCTCTCGTCATCATTGCGTGCTTCCTCCTACGAAATACGGTGAGTTTTGAAGTGACAAACGGTTATACAGTTACAACAAAGTGAATCAGTTGTCCAAATTGTGTTTCTTCGCATCGCACATTGTGTCGCAAACCAAATAATTGAATTGAATTGAATTGACACAATTTAATTGCATTGCAATGCCGCTAATCACACGGAGCAATTTAGGTCGCAGAACTCGCAATGCTACAAACCAAACGAATTTTCCATTAGCGTACTTCTGAATTAACCCTTCCTTAAATTGAATATCCATAGCCACAATCGTTAATAGATGCAATTATCACTAAGAAATACGTTTTTTTTTTCTCCTTTTTACTTTGTTTACACATTGCCAATATCTCTTCACAAATTCAGAAAACGATCACAAATTGAAATTTGTACTGGACAACGTCTGTCGGGTCAGCTAGTTTAAAATAAAGAATAATAAGTAGCTATGTATAGTATACATAGATACGTTGAAAAATATGAGGCAAAAACCTGTATTTTTCTATTTTTTTGCATTTTGAGAAATTTGTTCCATCTTTCAACTGCGGTATCTCGGTAAGTATTGAGTCAACAAATAATTTTGACCAATTAAAATTGAAGAAAATATCATACTCTACAACTTTCTATAAGGGTATTTTTCTCTAAAAATGCATGGTTCAGAAGATATAAGCAAAAAACCGAAAAAAGTCCGAAAATGTCGTGGTTTTTCGGCCCTCCCCGAGTTAGCACAGGGTCCTCGAGGTCGAAAACGCAGATTACACACCCAATACCATCCCCAAACAATATCCCAAAATTTCATTAACTTGGGAATTGTGTCCAGCTAACCCCCCTCATTATGTATCTGCCGACCGGACTATTTGTATCATAACCCCAACACTTATTTAATGTCGATTGAAATTATGTCTACTTATAACGACCACTATCTCTGATTCTTTAGTAATAATAATGGTGAGGCACTAACACCCCATGATGGAGCTTGGCCTGCAAGTACCTAATTATTATTAAATAACTAATGTAGCCAGCCTTGTAACATGTCATTTGGGCTGCATAAGTCACTCTATCTGTTCGCTATGCCAAGTATACCTCTTGCCATTCTTTCCTGAAAAATTTGCTTTATAGCTCGCCTTATCTAACAATCGATGCAATCGTTTATGGAAGAACGCATGAAAAGATAACTAAACAAAAATATGAACAAGAAAATACTGTCAACGTAAAATCATGTGAGTTTTATATTTCGAAAGAATATCATTACCTAGGTGCCAGTCTTGATTGAATTGTGAACAGTTGGTTTAGTGGAAATAAAGTGCTTGCTTTCTATAGAAGTAAAAAAAGTGCGGGAAAACGTAGAAACAAAACATAAATATATTTGTGTAAAACTAGCTGAAGGTAACTTGCAACTAAAATTTAATTACATGTACTATTATCAAATACAGCGTCAAGTAAACATATTAGGCAAAAATTATTGTGAATTATTGTACACGGACGTAGATTTAGAGATTGTGAGAATTGTAAAAAATTCGCATTTTTGGGACCATGCTATTTTACCAAAATGAAAATAACTTTTCTTCAATTTATGTTACCAGAATTGGCTGATCCACGAATCCCTAGAGGTTTATAAGCTAGGGATTCGGAACTGATAGTCAAAGCTCAAAACAAGAGTAAAACAATAAAAAAGATTGTCAATAAAACTTGGTTTTTTATATTTGTGTATACAAGTGAGTGAGCAAAGTTAGCATTTTGTTCGGGTAAAGTGCAATTTTTATTTAAAATACATCGAAATGATATTAAGTTTTTTATAATATAAAATTAATGCACCCATACAAAAGTTTACAAATATCGAGTATCATGATGAAACCGCAATTTAATGTAAAAAGGTAAATTATTGGATTGAGCTAAACCGATCTTTGTGAAATAGTGAGTAGATTCATAATTTTACATTTTAAAAAATTTTCCCTAATAACAAATACGAAGAGAAAACGTAGTGCCTTCTAAAAGAAACCGAATATTTATAACAAATTGCATAACTCGAAAATCTTTTTGCAATAATCAACTAAATTTCTGCGTATGTATGCTATAGGTACCTACCAACCTACTTCATTGTAAATCAACAGTTATTCGGGGGTGATTAGCTTGACCATCTTTGGGATTATGCATTTCATTTATATTTCTTGTGACGTAGTTACTAACAAAATACGTCGAGTATTTTTGCAGATGCTAGTTGGGTTGCCTACGAATTTTACTCGAGTACCTTCTGCCCTTCCATGGTATGGGTTCAATCCCGACATCTGGCAACTGGCGGGCGGCCCACCCAGTCGCTTTAAAAATTGGGTACCACAGTGTGGAAGTAGAGTAAGTAAGACAGTCGTTGAAGGCGTGATGCTAACCACATCACCCAATACGCCATTAACGGTGTGCCAGGTTGACTGGGTTTCGAAAAGAGATATTTCGGCGACCCTGACTCGCCTTGTCTCAGGCCATGTTCCTACATGGAATGAAGTGCCCGAACTTTACTTACTTACTTTTTACCTGCTGCCCTTATTAGGTAACGAAGTGTTCGTCTGACGGAGAAGCACTCATGTGGACATGTTTCTAATGCATTTAAAATTGGTTAGTTTAAATCCCAGTGGGCCAACTGGTAGTTTTATCTAGATTTCGATTTAATTATTACAAAAATGAAAGATTTAATTAACTTAAATAAAGTAGGTAGTTTTAATTTGAATTTCAATTTCTGAATACGAGACCGTGAACAGGGAGCATCCTAAGTTAGGCAACACTTCTTACTACAATAATTATTTACGATTGGATAACCTTTGCAATGGCGATGTGGTAAATTGATTTAATCCATTTAAGTGTTTATCCTATACTTTATTTAGAGTTTGCGGGGTATCTATAAAAAACGCAGAGTAATATTTTTGTTTTCTAGATCAGTTATCTTTTTGTACCCGTTCCGTTGTTGCTGCTGCTGCCTAAATCCGAATAGATAACTTGGAATGAGGTTTTTCCCGCAACTGCCTCAAAAAGAGTTGCTTAAATACTGTAGTTTAAAGAGTATTGTAAGGGAGTTGGTGGGGCGGTGGAATCCTACCTCTGATAAATTTTTGCTTGATTGTGGTATTAGTACCAGCACATCAACTGTGATAGGCGGTAGGTAGTCTTTTATGATCTCGACAGAGGTCAGACTTAGTTCAGGGGCTACAGAGCCAGTAGATATAGAGAGTACCGCCATTCTTTGATCCGTGAAAATGCCGCCATCGCCGCCATTTTTGTTCCCATCAGCAATGACTGACTGAGTTATGTCTAAATTTTTACTTGAAATTGGCAAGACTGTAAGTCTATGTCAAATTCGAGGTTATCAGGTTATGTTTTCCATCAGTTTGTGTCAAATAACAAACAAAACCTAACCTACTAACCTCGAATTTGACATAGACTTACAGTCTTGCCAATTTTAAGTAAAATTTCGGATTGCCAATAAATGTCACGTTGACGGAATTGTGTTACAAAACCTCAAAGTGACGCATATGACAAAGGAACAAACATGGCGGACGTGGCGGTACTCTCTATATCTACTGGCTCTGAGGGGCTACAGTGACTATATAATCACAGTGTGGCCATACGGTGGTCATGTTTTCTATTGGCTGAAGGCAAAAGGATTCCAAGTTATTGTCATTTTTAATAGTGTACAAAATGTTTAGTTACAAAAAGTTACTAATGTCAAAATAAGACATTGGCATTTTATAACTTGTCAAAAGTTTGAGTGGACGTATTACGTGATGAAATCCGCTATTAGTTTTCCCGCGGCCGTGAGTTTTCCAAATTATAGTTTGTTTCTACGGAGAAGAACCATATTTTGATGTTTTTCGCAAATTAGTTATTTACGATATTCAGAACAGTATTAACATCAAACAAACCAGAACATTTAACAGAGAAATAAATATTTTTCTGTAAGTTTTATATTGCTCAAATATTCGTAAGTCACAGCTCAATAGATTATTGCGGTGTACAGTTGCAATTCCAGGTTGAACATGTATAGCAAGTAGTTAATGTCGGGAAAACTCCAGTATAGCCCACTGGTACATTTTGACATTTACGGAATATGAACATAAAGGAACTGTTATGCCAATGGTGAAACTGGATTTTAAGCTATAAATAAGAGAAATACTCATTGGGAAATTCAAATTCAAATCTATTGTCGACGATTGAAGTAACTGCTTGTTTTACGGTGATACACAGGCATTTTTGTACTAAGTACACACAAATCTTAAACTGCAGCTAACTTAAATTCGCACCTTGACGGTAGTGAAGATTGGGTCTGGCATGAGACCGTGTTTTGCCTCCATTGTCTGAACATTTGTAACTGAGAATCACATTATCACGCGCATGCGCCTAAGCACCAGTGAGCTATATTGGGGTTTAGCCCATGTACCTATCTAATATAATTTAGATGTTAATAAAGCATATTAAATTACCGAGAAGATTTCTACAAATGATGTTATATCATATGACTCGTATGACTCATATTTCTTCAACATTTCAACTCCTTTGTGGTATTTTATTGTATTTGAGGGATAAATCATTTTGAATAACAATCTTTCACTTCAGCAAATGAATAATTGTCAAATTTTATTTTGACTTTAGTAATTTTTTGTTACCAAATGTCGCTTACACCGTTAAAAAAATTCTATTTTTTTATCACATCACCATGGTTTTTCGCAAAATCTGATTTTGACATTGGATTCAAAAGTACCAGCCAACAATTATTGTATGGCCACACTGTGATTATATAGTCACTGTAAGGGGCTAGCAACCCTGTCCACGTTGATTACCCCCTCAACTCATATTACTGAGGGAAATCAAGTCGTTCAACTTAATCCTATCTTCCACCGACTTACATTCCCGCTTATCTCCTAAACCAAGTTACCAAGACGTATGGCATGATTGGTATTTATCCGCTTCTACCTCCCGGAAAAAATGTGGCCAGTAAAACATATAGGAATATCACCCCAGATGAGTCGGACGAGCCGTCCGCAGTCCCACATCAGCTATCTGATCAGCCTCATGGATTCCGGGGGGAGGCACAACATCGACATACAAACACATCGAAATCAAAGCAGACAAAAACAATAAATTCCAGCTAATAGCATACAATATTCTATAAGACCCATGGACAAACACGAAAAATAAACGAATTAGAAGAGCTAAAAAAAAGTTAAATAGAACATATTACGTTCAGAAGTAAATAAAAGAATGCATAGACTAAAACTCAGCAAACAAGTTACCTTACTGAGAAAATGAAAACAAAACATACGGAGGTGCAGGATTCCCCATGAAAAAAAAACTTAAATCACAAGTGACAAAGAGTAAAGCATCTCAGATAGAGTACCGTATGTTCTAAGAATAAAGCAAGGTATGTAGATATTATCTGTAACCTCTTTACCTACCGGTGTGAATTAGTATTAAATAAAATATCACAAAATGTTATATAATTAATGTGTACCTATATTTCTCCAGATTCAGCTCACGATGTGTATTTGAATTTTTCTTAGTTTCATTGAGCAGATGCCAATTATTAATAATAACATAAATATCTGTATAATTGGTGACTTCAAGCTGCAAAATATAAATAACCCTAATACTCAGTTACAAACTTTAGACGTCAAGTATAAAAAACTAGACTTATTTATCAATTTATACGTATGTAAACTAATAAACAACATTAAAGTGTTAATAATAAAACATTGGATCTTGTTATTATTTCAGAGAATTCTAATATTAAGTGGGTTGTGACAAAAAGAAGTATTGCCTCTAATTAATGTAGATTTACACCATTCAGTACTTCTCATAGAAATAGAAACATCTTTGGTTAATGCTAGAAAAGTAAATAGTAATCTTGATTCGAATCAAAGAAAATTATACAGTTTAGAAAATTTTTGAATCTGACTTTAGCCATAAAAGACACGAATTGGCAACCTGTTCTGGAAAATAAGGATGTCAACGAGGCTACTAAATCTTTTTATAAAATAATATATAATATTTTCGATTCTAATATTCACTTTTCAAAACTTTGCGTCAGTTTTAACACAGACTGATGCAAACCTCACCTAATAACCTCGAATATGACATAGACTTACAGTATTAGCAACTAGCTCCGACATATAATTTTCAAATCATGACCACTCTTGGCCAAGATAATTTTTGACATCCCTATATATTACGCAATAAGCTTAGAAAAGTGATGTCCGTTTAAGTACTCGCTGACGCTCGTACTCAAACCAGCTATACTTGTTCAGTAAAACCACTTTTCTAACTCGTTGAGTATACTATTTTATCGCATTTCATAAGAAATGTAAAATACTAATTTTTTACGTATATAAAAGTGGCACTAAATGTCAAAACATAACCAAGGTGAGTAGAACTCGTTTCTATGTACTGTTTTTACAGGTTGAATCTTTTATAGACACCGGGCGACCGGTAGTGTGGGACTTCTGGTTAAGACCAGTATACCCACTAAACCACCTGCTTGTGCCTCTAGCTTCTAGCGCATCTAGAAACAGACAACTTGTGCCATAATCCCAGATGCGCCATGCGTTTGACTTCCATTCTTTATGTTTGTTTCATCATCAATTCTGTAAATTTCCTTATTTGCTCCCAGTTTTCCTTGCTCGTTATCATTAGTTCCATGAAGTTTTGGATTGTTATTTAGTTCTGTCACCAATTTGTCATGCATCTCGTGGCTCCATCGTCCCCATTTGTCGCACATCAAAATTGTGTGCTCTGCCGTATCGATGTCATAACAATACATACATTCATCATCGGGTGTCATGTTCATTTTCTTTGTGTATGTCCTAAAGGTCGCATGCCCCGTTAGAAACTGCCAGATGAAAGTCCAGTTGCTTGTGTTCGCATGCTGGCTAAGCTACAACGTCTGGTATAAGGGCTTTCGTCCACGCCGTTTTGCTGTTGTGGTTTCTCCACCACTCCTGACATTCATTTATGGTGTTTTTCGCTTTCCTCTTCTGGGTCATTTTTAGGTGGGCATCTGCTAGTTGATAAAGACGGTGTCTTTGTCTTATGATTAGGGTTATAGGCGGTATTCCCTGTGCTGCCCAGGATACAGTACAGGTACAGATCTCTGTATACTAATGAGCACATTTTCCAGGTTCTTTACTGTTACTACATCATGCCATATCGGTTCTCCGTACAGAATTGTGGACTGAATAACTCCGTATGTTAATGATGAAATGTTTGACGGTTTTGGAGCGCATTATTTTTAAGTTTTAATTAGTACGTTTGCCATTTCTGGCATGTTTTGAGCCCTGGAATGTAATATAATATTGACGAATGTATTGGGCTCGCGGTCCGTTGTTTCAGGGACCCGGAGAACATGTGCAACTAATGCACCATGTCGAAGGGGGCTCGGTTAGCAATGGAATTAAAAACAGGACGGAACGTTTGGGGTCGTGCTAGAGGTGCGATGTAATAGTTAAAGTGGGCTATTTGCGTAGTTATTTCTTGGCGTAAGCGATTATATGCGAACCAATAATTAATTATCTAGTGATAAGATGCGACAATGTGAGGCGAAATTGCGAGCGCGGCCATGCGTATTTTCTGGGTAGTGAGTTAATTTAGCTGGCGTAGAATGTACGTACTATCGTAGTTAGTTGAATGGCATTTGGTAGACTTTTTGGCAATTACAGCGTCCGGTATACGTCAGAGGTTCTTGCTTTGCTAGTCGACTATGTGATAGTCAAAGAGTTGAATCCCGCGAAAGCACGACGTTTCGCACAGTGATTCGCGGAAGCATGTGGTTCCGCACCGGAAGCATGGAGTTCCGAATTATAAGCCCCGTTAGAGCAATAGCAAGATTTACGGTAATTGCTGTACTGTGAAAGACCAGTATACTACGGTAGTTATTACCGACTCTGTACGGGTTGTAACAATAGTTAATCTAGTGGATTACTATTGGGCAGTACTAGCGAAAGGTACCGACAGCTAACCCAGCCAATGAAGGCAGCGATAAGGGGCCAAAGGGTTGATGCCGCCTGATGCAAGGCCAAGCATTGTAGCGTATCTGCCAGCAGTACGGAGGGGCCAGGGGGAGGCCACCCCCGGTGAGTACAATTACTGTTATCGATCAGATTTACAGATCAGTAAGTTTATGTTCCTTTACATTTAACTGCCTGCCTCCGCCACTGGGTCAAGGAATGCACGAACCTGCACTGTTTGCGCCCCGTTGCCGCTTTGTGGTCATGGGTGAGTTGCATCCATCACGTTGACACATTTCAAAAGTATCGGAAATTGAATTTTAATATAACACACATAATAACGCGTCTAACAATCAGAAGTGGGATATAGCAAACAGTGCAGCGAAAATGTGGTGTGTTTAATGGCAATATTGAGCGATGGACATAATTATTAAAAATTAATAATTCGTATTTGATTATTTTTGTGTGCTTGGAGTATTTGCTTGTGGTGTTTACGGATGTACTCCGTGACAGGTCGCTACTTAAATAAAATTGCGTAATCATATGTACATCCAACCACCTGGTAACAGGTTAACGGCATCTGTGTCAAAGGGTTGTCAAAACCTGACAAAAGGTCTTGTACATCTCTAAACCCTTCCAGGGTTGTTGATCAATTTTATTTACCGTCAGTGTTGATAATGTTGCAAGCAAATACGTATTCACACTGCAAAAAGATTTAATAACTTCGTCAACAAGAAATTATTAATGAGGGAATTGAAAATAATTTACAAAATCACTGTTACTATATAGCTACTGTGTTAGTAAACGTAAGTTCGTTCAGCTTGTGTGAATTTATCTCGTAATTTCATTCAGTTTGTTCGAATTTATTTCAAGCGTTGATAAATTAAGTAGTCATTAGCAGATGTAAATTATAACTGGCCAGTGGCATAGTTATGGGGGGCGATGTGGAGTTGGATTACACCCCCAGAAATTGTAGGAATATTTTCTTAAATAAATAATTGAATACCAATTATTTCATTTCTCATTATAGTGGGGTCAGTTTAATTGGAAATTAGTTCATGAACCGTCACGTTACTGTAACTGCCAATTAATTCAATTACAATAACTGTGTCCATATTAGAACAATTGCGATTAGAACAATTTGCGGAATGCTGCCACTAAATTAACAAGTAGCAGAAAAATTTATATGTGGAAGTGGCTATATCAAGCGGTTGCAGTATTTACTTTGTACCCCTTTAATTCGGGTTTGTAAATACTACAGCATCTCAATTATTTCATGATTATAGGCCCTTGAATAAATCAAGAGCTGAAAGATATATTGCATTCTAATTATTTTTAAGAATCCATCAAATCCGAACCGAAAGTGATTTCAAGTGTCGGTCGCCCGGGTAAACCTCTCTTTCTTGAGCAGGTACAGCTGCGGAAACAAAAAGCGGGACACAAAAATATTGCCGAAGTTAAATTGTCTGAATAAATTCATTTTCGATGCTACCCCAAGCTTCTTGTACTGCATTAACCTGTTCGTCTTTGTTCATTGACACATGATAGAAAGCGTTTCATAAAAAATCAGGAAGGCAACATTACAACGTTCAAATAGTAAAAAATGACCCTACAGAACTTGTCCCGCTTTTTATTTCCGCAGCTGTACCTATCGCTGCACATGTGGCTTGGCCTATTTGAAACTTGATACTAGACAGGGTTTATTGGAATGCAAGCTCTGATTTGAAGGGTTACTTGTAATCATGTGGATCACTAGAAAAGGGTAAGGTCCGTAATAGACATTATTGTTACTAGTCTGGTAATAAAGATCGTCAGTGGTTTGATTATGCAGCTGAATTAGATGCTGTGTTATTGTTGATATTGGTGCATTAAATGCTGGATAGCTTTGTTATTGAGTTGTTGCCATACTTGCGAGTATTGCAGGGGCTACAAGACCCTCGTAAGTACTATCATCTCGTAACATAGAAAAAAAATATAGAGCCCCTAACTAATAAAGTATTTTATTTTATCAAATATTAATACCATTGAAGGTTTTATTATGACGTATACAGCTGCATTGGTTGGTCATACTACAGGACGATGTATGGATGTATCATACGAGCTTTGTCTGCATAATCGTCTGAAGATGAGCGACTATCAATTCCCATACCTGATCGAGTTGTCAAACGCCAGCTCGTAGATATCGGAACTCAAAGATATTGTTTAATAACCTCACGCAACTTATTGAATTATCAGTGTTTTAACCCGTGTTGCTAAACCGCCACACCCTTATGGAACTTAAGCTGTTGCTGAATTGCGTTCGGAATACGATAGGCTAGCTGTCGATCGCTGGCGTAAACAAATAGAAAAGCTCAGGCGAAGGTATCAATGGACAAAATTTAAACAATGGCTAATCACACTATTGCCGGTCTAAAGGGTATTGCAAAAACTCAGTACGATAGTTTGCCAAGTATTAATATTAGTTGGTCCCAGTAGAAGGAGAAATTAACTAAAGCCTCCTACCGCCACAAATATTTGTTAACATAGCAACAACAATAAAAAAAAAGTTAAAGTCCAAGGAGAGATTGAATGAAGGTTGTGTGCGCTAATATCAGGACAAATTAGAAGTAATTAACAAATGTGGAATCTTGACTGGTAATCACTGCAGCACAGTGCATCCTCGGTGGTATTTGGAAAGCCATATTTAAGTAGATGCGCGAGCAGAATATTTCGCTGAACCAGTGAATCTTCTTAAACACTTAACAACCTGCAGTCTAATGCTCGAACATCATCGTTGTTTTCCCCAAAAGAAGATGTTCTTACAAGAAACTCATTTAGTCCAAGGGCACCACAAGATACACTCTAGTGTTTCCGTTGCCATCAGCAAGGGTATGTCCAAAAAGACAACCCCTTGTGTGTTGGATATTCAGAACAACCTTTTTAGCGATGTAATGGAACTTACTCTTCAGACCGTTAAACCTCTCAATCAGCAACGAAGCAAAATACAGCAGTATATCTACATGATGGTAACACGAATCCAAAGTAATTTGAAGATTCGAAAAAGTTTGTCAGATGGAGAGAGCTAGAATAATTATTAGCAAGTTACTCGAAAATTATATTATCCGTGAATACCAATCAGCGTATGCTTATTAAATATTATTGGTTAAGAAGATCAATTGGGGAGACAGAAGGTGTATTAATTATCAAAAGCTGAATCGGCTCACTGTCAAAGGTCATAGCCCATTACCGAGAGTAAATGATCAAATCTATTGTTTGAGTTATGTTTACCCCACCAGATTAGACCTAACGAACGAATATCACTAAATACCAACCGAGAAATTTTCCAAAATCAGTGGCAGCTGTCGTATCACCAGATGGTGATTCCGATTACAAGCGGTTGCTTCTTAGTCCTTCAAAGGCGCATCTCTGTTTCAAGGATTAATCAGCAAAGTTTTGGCTCCTGCACGAGAGGTAGAAAAAGTCTGCCCAGAGAAGAATGCCTCACGTTGAATCTTGAGAAGTGGAAGTGTTGTTTTCTAACATCAACAATCAGCCACTAACTTATGGTTTGAAGTGTTCCCATGGAAATACGACCTGGTTACATCAAAACAGAAGCAGTCAGCGCTTTTCCAACTACAATGGATGCTCATCAAGTTCACCAACTTATAGGCCTAATTGCGTGGACCTTGAATTGTGCAGGAGATTCAGCATCACAACACCTAAAGAAAGTATTGTAGCACAAGTTTGTGCTTAGATTGCACAACCCTACATTCCAGACGGGTCACTCGTAATTCGTCGTAACCCAATTCGTCGTAAACCAATTCGTTGTAAGTCAATTCGTCGTAAAACAATATGTCGTATAGGTCAATTCGTCGTATAGGTCAATTCGTCGTATTATTGTCGTATTTTTATTCACTTTGTATGAGCTTCAATGCGCTCTGATTTTGTTGAATAAAAAGATAATAGACGTTATAGTCAACTGCATATTGTTGAGTGAAATATATTTTAATAGAAAATTAAAAAATTATTAGCTGTCAACCTCCTAGGTGGGTGTTCACGAATTATATTCAATCATCACAAAGAGTATTGTAACGAACAGCATTTTATTTTAAAATAACTTTTGTAACACACAAAATATTTAACATGCAAATTAAAAATTATTTGACAGGCATTTTAAGTAAGTTAATGCATCTAAGTAGTTGAATTGTTCCACTACTTTTTTTATTCGCCGGTCTAAGTCAATATATATATTTTTCGGGGTGCTTCATCTTGCCAACTGAGTACTTGAGAGATTCTCCTTTCATAATATTGTTGTTCCTCTCGATTTTTTTTTATAATATGCCAAATATTTGGTTTTTCGCATTGCACTACTCAATAGAAACGTCTATGCCAAGCCTCAATAGAGTTATGCGATCGCGGTTGATCGTTGAGTACTCTTTCATAGACATTCCAAATTTCTTTTGAAAATAAAGGCTGGCTTCTTCTCTTTCTGTTTGTACTGCCTAGATATGTGTCCTAGAAATAATTTGCTATTGGCATTGCTTCTTCCGTCAAATTTTCAACGACAATTTCAAAATAATCGTGCACTTGCTCGGTGGGAGCAAACGCTAACGCGCCCACCATTTTTATATTGGAAGCAAACTCTACAGCAGTAGCATATCTATCTTGCAATTTCTTTTCCTGTACATGTTTAAATATATTTTGTTGTAAGTGAAAGAAACAACCTTGTATCTTAACGTTTTCAAAATGTGCCTTGAATGCATTAACTGCCGCCAATTCAAAATCAAATAAGTTAGTACCATCTCCAAATGTGTATACGTACTATATTTCTTTGATTCGCTAAAAAAAAGCATCGTATGTTTTTATTGCTTGTTGGGAAGAAGAGCGTAAACCATTGAAACACACAAGTTTTTTACAAAAGCATGAATTGTGTATAATTGTAAAAATAGTTGCAGTTTTAAAAGTTCCATCAGCCAACCAGATTTTCGATGCCTCAAGTAACTTTAAATTTCTCTCAGTAACAAAAATAATTACTCTATCATTTCCTTGACCATTATCACTCAACAAAAATTTAGCTCCATCGATTGAATTTTTAAATTCCTCCGGAATTATAACGTCGTACAATGTTTTAGGAGATTTATTGCATTTATCTGTTTCTTTCCCGTCTTACCGTTTTCTTCATTAAACTACGGACTGCATCGCCGCTGCTACTTCTAATGGAACAGGAGTTAGTGTTTCCAATACTACCTCATCGTTAGTGTAGTGAGGGTTCGGTGCCAACTTACAAAGTCGGTTGACAGTCTCAATGACTTCTTTTCTTCTAGTGTCGGGCGGGTGTGAATGAACACCCTTTTCCGTCACTGCACAACCGTCGAGAGCATTTTTTCTTGTGATAGCCCGTGCCATACAAATAATTCTCTTTTCGCACTTCCAATAATTGGTCTCGTTCCTATTATAATCTAAGACGTATGCATAACCGTTGTATGTTAACTTTTGCTTAAGCTTTTTGGATTTAACAAACGATGCCATAATGACAAGTAATTAATTTTTACTTTAATCTGACAAGTAATGCCTTGATAATGATTTCAAAAGTCAATTATCTAACGTAAATAAATACGACGAATTGTCTCAATTACGACGAATTGACCTATACGACGAATTGACCTATACGACAAATTGTTTTACGACGAATTGACCTACGACGAATTAGGTTACGACGAATTGAGTTACGACGAATTACGAGTGAGCAAGTACAAAACGTCTCGCTGGAATTCTGTTGAAGATGCAAAATGGGAAGCCATATCCTGTAGCCTACTACCAGCTTTGCAAAGAGGAATTGTTACCCGTACGAACTCTCCACGTTGGATGTTGTGAAGACCATGGAGAAATTTAAGAGTATCTGTTGAAGAAATACTAAGTCAAAGACTTGTTATTGATAAACAAGAACATCCTTGGAGATGGTACTATTCGAAAGTTGAAATCTCCTTTTAATCAGTGGATGCAAGTAGAATCAAGGAAGCCAACTAGGTCAATGTCGTCTTGATGAATCACATGAAATCATGTGTACCAATAGGTAGGGTCTCAGATAGTGAAAATGAAATGGATGGTCTCTCTACGTGTGGAGACTGGAGATCCAGTAGCACCATATCGCGAGGACGCGAATGAATGCAGGTTGGCCGAATGTTAGGGATGAAATGTTTGACGGTTTTGGAGCGCATTATTTTTAAGTTTTAATTACTACGTTTGCTACGCCTGGAATGTTTTGAGCCCTCGAATGTAATATAATCTTGACGAATGTATTGGGCTCGCGGTCCGTTGTTTCAGGGACCCGGAGAACATGTGCAACTAATGCATCATGTCGAAGAGGGCTCGTTTAGCAATGGAATTAAAAACAGGACAGAACGTTTGGGGTTGTGCTAGAGGTGCGACGTATTAGTTAAAGTGGGCTATTTGCGTAGGTTATTTCTTGGCGTAAGCGATTATATGCGAACCAATAATTAATTATCTAGTGATAAGATGCGACAATGTGAGGCGAAATTGCGAGCGCGGCCATGCGTATTTTCTGGGTAGTGAGTTAATTTAGCTAGCGTAGAATGTACGTACTATCGTAGATAGTTGAATGGCATTTGGTAGACTTTTTGGCAATTACAGCGTCCGGCATACGTCAGAGGTTCTTGCTTTGCTAGTCGACTATGTGATAGTCAAAGAGTTGAATCCCGCGAAAGCACGACGTTTCGCACAGTGATTCGCGGAAGCATGTGGTTCCGCACCGGAAGCATGGAGTTCCGAATTATAAGCCCCGTTAGAGCAATAGCAAGATTTACGGTAATTGCTGTACTGTGAAAGACCAGTATACTACGGTAGTTATTACCGACTTTGTACGGGTTGTAACAATAGTTAATCTAGTGGATTACTATTGGGCAGTACTAGCGAAAGGTACCGACAGCTAACCCAGCCAATGAAGGCAGCGATGAGGGGCCAAAGGGTTGATGCCGCCGGATGCAAAGCCAAGCATTGTAGCGTATCTGCCAGCAGTACGGAGGGGCCAGGGGGAGGCCACCCCCGGTGAGTACAATTACTGTTATCGATCAGATTTACAGATCAGTAAGTTTATGTTCCTTTACATTTAACTGCCTGCCTCCGCCACTGGGTCAAGGAATGCACGAACCTGCACTGTTTGCGCCCCGTTGCCGCTTTGTGGTCATGGGTGAGTTGCATCCATCACGTTGACACATTTCAAAAGTATCGGAAATTGAATTTTAATATAACACACATAATAACGCGTTTAACACATATAACAATCTTTTCCGAGTACTAGCAGGACCTGCTACATTCGGAAATATCCTAGTCTTTACACCCATCTATCTCTCCTCCTTCTGGGTTGTTCGCTTTATGTGTTCCTTGAACTTTAACTTCTCCTCGAGATGGACTTCCAGGTAGTTTATTACTTTTGTTGGGCTAATTTTTTCTTCCATTACTTTTAGATGCAGATGGTCTCTTGTCCGAGGTCCTTTCAGGAGGCTAACTCTAAAGCCTCGAAAAAAAATATCACGTCTAAAACGGAAAAACATCACTTTTCCCAACTTATTGTACAAATAGCTATTATCATATTTCATTTGTAATGTACTACATTTCTACATTCAAAATCGTTTAGAAATGTGGAGCATTTCTGCATTAACAACATTTTTCTGCATAGCAACGGCGGTGTAGAAAAGAGAAGGCTACGTTAAAATTAGGTTTGAGCAGTGGACCTTGTGTGGCTGCTACATATCTCCGAATGTCCTTCTCCAGGTTTTCAGAAACTTTATCGACAGCGTTATGGGTCAAATTAAAGGACAGAAACGTGGAGCAATATTCGCAGTTGACTTAAATGCAAAATCGGTGTTATGGGGCTCTCCCCAAAATTACGTGAGAGGCGAATACCTAACAGATTGGGCTGCCTACCTCGACCTAATAATAGTCAACCTAGGAACTACACCAAGTTTCCAGAAAGGAGACAGTAACTCATATATAGACGTATCTGGTGCTACACCAAATATTGCTAAAAAGGTACGAGGATAGAAAGTACTAACCGGAAAGTTGCTAACCTTCCACAATTACATATTGTTCGAAATCGAGTCTTTGAAAAGAATTGGTAGTAAACTGTCAGGGTCTCAAACTTCTTTACAAAGGTAAGTTCTCGGTAACAATCCGAGAAGAAAACTGAAATATGAAGGTGGGCAGCCTAGACGATTTGAGGTCGCTACTGGATAAAAAACAACAAAAGAGTGCACAACCACCACAAGAGTAGACAAAAAGAGCATGTCTTTTTGGTGGAATGCAGACATGAATAATGTTTATTATCACATTTTCACATGAGCAAAGAATACACATGAATAAGCAAACTTAAATGGATATACAACTACTTTTCAAGAAATAAAAAGGGTGTAAATAAAGATTAGAAATATAATAAATGTATATAAAACACAAATACAAAAATAAATGCAATCAAGAAACTATCATTTAGGAACCTGTACCAAAAACAGAAATTCTAGTTGGTAAAGCACCTACGAAATCGTTTACACGATCGTCCAGATCTAGATGTTCTACCTTCTCTACAGTGTCCGCCAAAAAGTCGGCATAATATGGGAAACATTTTTATTATTGATTTTTCCAAACACACTTTTTACGTCAATAATTTGTGCTTGTCTAAAAACCTATTTAGCCCCTATCATATATACCTAGCGATTTTTACTAATTTGGAAAAAGAGTGTTTCGAAATTGTCAAAGCTAAAGTGTTATTTTTCGGCAATTGAGTAAGATTTCAATGAGATTTTTTTTATAAGGTGTTATTTTTAGTTTACTGAACAATCTCAACGCCAGAAAACACCTAATTTTATAAACTTTAGCTTTTCAAAATTTCAGATACCAAGACTTAATATTAAAATTCAATTTTTTCATGTGAAGGCTAAAGATTTATAATTGGCAAAAATAATATAAAATGTTAATTACTTCTTTAAATTTTTTATTATTTACCAAAAGGTAGAATGTTTGCATAATTATTACGTTTTTTATGCAAGGCGCTTTTTAGAAGAAATATTTTTCAATTATAATTAATATCCATTTAAATGGTTTCTAGAAACACTAAGCTAGCCCTGTTAATGAATTACTATTACAAAAATCCTGTAAAGATTCTTTTACAGTTGTCTAAATGAAGGAAGTTTTTCTTTATCCAATTATATGTTCTAAAAAGTGTCGGACCACACCGATTACCTTCTGGAATAGTGAAATTCAATATCGCGATAAAAAATAATGCGATTTACAGACGGGGGGGAGGGGGGTTTCATTACACGCAAGTTCATATATGTTTATATTAGTGGTTATAAGAAATACATAAAATTATATATTATGATGTAACTAGAAAACTATTTTTGAGGGGGCCAGGCGCCTCTGAAAATTATTTGAGAGGGCCATTGGCCCCCGCGGCTCCTACGCGCCTGTGCATATTTGTCAAATTGTCACATTGTATAAGCTTATACATAATAATGCTTAGTTAGGTTAGCAACAGGTGCGTCAAAAAGTTTTTAAGAATTGACTGATGTATATTCACACTTACCTAGCACTGGGATGTGCGTTGTATAAGTCCTCAAGTGTATGAGCCATCGATTTTTTTTTGTAAGAAGTAAGGTCCCATATTTCCCAGCAATGGCCTTGGTTTTAGATATTCGATTCCTTTGTCTTTCCAATATTTTTAAGTTTTTAGAATTTTCCAATAAATCGTCGCAATTAGAACAGCGATAATAGGTGTTAGCAACATGTTATTAAAATGTCCTTGATTCTGGGTTTTTAGAGTACTATTTAAAAATTACTTTTTAGATTTATCTAAAAGATCGTACTATAAGGTTACTGTCCACTTTCAATTTAGTGTTATAATTTTATTGCCTGATATTATTTTAAATTGACTTGGAATTGGACTGCTAGATAAATTAATTATTACGCTGACAAGTTCATAATTTTTCGAAATTACTCGGCTCAAAGTTTAAGAAAACAAATTTTGCCATTTGCGCTAGTTATAATTACGTAGAAGTAGTTACCCTTAATAGAGAGGCCGATTAAATGTACCTACAGGAAAACATCTTTAATTAGAACTTTGACCAAGCCTGATTAAACAACTTTCTTTTCGGCAAGTTCCAATATATCGAGAGATCCAAAAAAAAACTGTTCCTCAGAGGGCTGTGGAAATTCAACGTATGAATAATATGTTGGTGACACTGTACGTCAATGTCAAATTCGAGGTTAGCAGGTTTTGGATTTGCGTCATTTTGTGTCAAAACTGACGGAAAACCTAACCTGATAACCTCGAATTGGACATTGACGTACAGTGTCACCAACATATTATTCATACGTTGAATTTCCACAGCCCGCTGAGGAACAGTTTTTTTTATCTCTCGATATAATAACTGTGCATGCAATAGTTATGTATGGTACAAGTCTGTTATATTTAAAATAATCCATGAGAGAAAGTAGAGCCCTCGATGCCGTCAGAAGAATTCTATTTACAATAACAGAATAAATACCGAAATAAACATAAATTTTGTATTGGCAGTTGTGAAATATCAAAGTTACAAATTAATTGAGAGTGGGCTAAACTATTTATAAACCACGGGAGTGAGTTAAGTACTTATAATATAAGTCACGTGTGAATAATAGTATATTATGATACGAGTTTTATAAGAAGCATTTTGTAGCACGCACGGATTTAGGGTACGACGAGCGAAGCGAGGAGTGCCCTAAAGGAGTAAGTGCTACAAAATGCCTTATAAACGAGGTATCATACAGTATTTTATCTACTTTGCCACTTTTTTAAGCAAAAAAATGAAAATTTTTAGTATTTTTATTATAGCATCGCTTTGTGTCTATTACGATACGCGTTTGCGTTTGCGTATCGTAATAGCCTCAGTACGAACGCAAAGTAGATAAATATTTTTATCTTACAGTAGCACAATTGTTACTGGTGGCGAAACCTATATTCCATTTTACGACTGTTCAGCTCGTCAAGAGAGTAAGGTGTGGATCTACCAAGGTGACCCAACTCCGGTGACTCCCAAAAAACAGCGATCAATGAAGAAAGTGATGTATGCTGTATTCTTCAGGAGCACGGGATTGGTAAAGGCTGTTAAACTAGAACATCAGAAGACAGTAACAGCAAACTGGTACACCACTGTCTGTCTTCCTCAGGTGCTAGAGGAGCCTAGGGTAAACGGTTTATTCTTACATCATGACAATGCTTCTTCCCATACTGCAAAATTAACAGTAGATTACTTGAAAGAAAATAAAGTCAAGCTTATTCCACATCCACACTATTCTCCGGATTTAGCGATATGTGATTTCTGACTTTTCTTTAAATTGAAAAAGCATCGAAGGGAGCATCGTTTTAATTCTATACAGGAGATTGAAACCGAGGTTATGCAGTTTTTTAACGCCTTAAAACCAAGTGACTGGCATTTTGCATTTGAGAGTGGAAGCGAAGATTACAAAAATGTATCGACTTTGAAGGGGACTATTTTAAACACAAATAAAAGAAAAATTAAATTATTGTTAATAGTTACTTTGTATCTCACAATATATAGAGTGAATTTACCTATTGTTTGATTTTCTCCATATGAAGTCTACTGAATGTGAAAAATCTTGTACAGATTCTTCAATCAAGCGTTTCTTTATGCTTTCCATGGTTACAAATTCTTTAGCTACATATTTATATATATAATTCTTCTGTACGGGTGTACGTGACTGAACTCCTCCTAAATGGCTGGACCGATTTTGATGAAATTTTTTGTGTGTGTTTGAGTGGGTCCCTGGATGGTTTAGATTTACAATTGAACCCGGTAGGTGGCGCTGCAATCGGGTTCTAAGATTTTTTTAAAAATATTTTGACGATTTTTTTAGATTTGTTTAAGGATTTCTCGCATATCAGAACATTTAACCCCAAAATTTCACCCCTACACCACCCACCAATATTTTTTAAAATAAAAAAAAATCGAATATCGAAAAAACGTTTGCTGAACTCGCTAATAGCAGGCAAACCAACATTCGGGCAAGACAACGTCTGTCGGATCCGGTACCCCTTAGGGAGTGAAATGGGGTAAATAAGCCTAAAAATCGATATGGGTGTCGTTATTGAGGTTTTTTGGGACGTGGATTGCGAAAATGGCATTTATTTTTAAGTCCAAGACGGTGGACATGACATAAAATTAAAACTCTGTGAAACGGGGTTTCAGAGACAAATTATTTTTGGGCATAACGTTTGCCGGGCCAGCTAGTACAGTTTATATAAATAGTTTCCCTGATGGAGTTCTTGACTGCTTCGTCGACTTCCGTTTTTGCATTCTTCACTTTCTCGCTCATATTTTCGGTAAATAATGTGTCGCACTGTATCCCGTCTTCTTTAATTTATAAATTGTGCTCTCCGAGACCTTTAACGCAAGAGAAGCACGGCGAACAACGTTGGAGGGTGAAACTGTTGGTTTGCCATAATTAATATTGTACTTTTCATCAAAAGAACGCATAACATTCAAAATTAATGGTTGTGACTGCTCGTTATACCGCATGTCCGATGGTTCCTTTTAATTTTCAGTTTTGGCTCAACTATTTTAGGTTTAATTTAGGATTTATTACCCCTATCTCAATAACTTACACGAAAAATATAAGTAAGTAATATTTATTTAAGAAAAAGAAATAATACAGCAGCAGCAACAACACACACAACAACTAGAAACTAAAAGAACATAAATAGAGCAAAAAAAAAACTATAAAAGTCCACAAAGAAAAAAGTAAAAAGAAGAAAAACAGTTGCGTGGTGGTCTCAGCCTAAGCAGGGCTTGTGCGCCGAAACCATACAGGCAACAAAATTAAAACACCGTCTCTTTAAAATTAATCTTAAAGATTTTGAAAAAAAAATTAACTAAAAAATTAAAAAGTTATGAAAAAATACGGGTTATTTACTATTTGCTATATTTTACTATATAACTATTTACGGAGCTATACAAATTTTATTCGAAAGGACTAAAAAAGCAGTCATATCGCGCTGTAACAATTCTTCTACAAGATGCTTTCGAAATAGTCGCACCGGTTTTATTGAAAGAAGATTTCTGGGTAATAAATTGTAAAAACGTGGAGCTAAATAAGACGCGCTTCTTGTTCCAATTGTCTTTTGGGCATTTATAGTAGCTACGCACTGATTTGTAACATTTCTTGTGACATAACCATGACAAATAAACTGTTTTGGTTTGTCGTGATATCTGCATATAGCTGCTATCATATGTAATGTCTGACCGTTGCATACACGTGCTTCTAAATATAGTGAATGAGTATCATATCTGAAAGGTTTGGACAGTATAATTTTCAATATAGTATTTTGTACGGTAGCTAACTGTTTGAGAGTTGTATTGTACACCCCCACCCCAGCCAATAATACCATATTGGAGCAGGGATTGTACTAAAGCATAGTATATTATTTTCAGTCCGCAGTTTTTAGAAATGATTTTAGTTGTTTAAATAGATAGACAAATTTTCTTATTTTTTTAGTAAGTTCATTTATGTGCAAATCCCATCTGAAAAAACTATCAATACTTATTCCTAAATATTTTACATTTGTAGTAACTTTTATATTTAGATCAGAATTGCTAATTTTTATAATACTATATAGCGGTAGATTGTTTTTATAAGACGTAAAAGGCACACATTTTGTTTTTTCAGCGTTTAATGTAAGCAGATTCAGATCTAACCAAGTTACAATATTCGCTAGTTCCACACTTATTTTTTGTGTAAAGGTTTTGCCACGAATCACCAGTAAAATATAAAACTGTATCATCAGCGTAAGTAATAATTTTATATTGATTTTTTGCATTTAATAAGTCATTTATGTAGATTATAAACAATATTGGTCCCAGTACACTCCCCTGAGGCACCCCATATTCGCACAGAACTTTCTGGCTGTATGCTGCACCAACTTTTACTTGCTGCATCCTTTTTGACAAATAAGATTTAAACAAATGAAGACCAACACCCCTAACACCCATCCTTTCCATTTTTTGCAGAAGAAGATTGTGACTCACAGTATCAAAAGCTTTGGCTAGGTCTAAAAACACCGCTGCTGAGACGTTTGACGAATCTAGATTTGCATATATATTTGAAGTTAATAATTGAATTGCATCTTCAGTGGATTTGTTTTCTCGAAAACCAAACTGATTATTTGATATTATGTTATTTTTTTCCAAAAACGACATTAGCCTGCGTTTTATTACCTTTTCTACAATTTTTGTTATGTTCGTGAGTAACGCTATAGGACGATAGTTTGATATGGTGTTTTTACATCCAGTTTTATATATAGGTATTATTACTGCAACTTTTAAGACATTAGGAAAAATTCCACTGGAAATGATCAGATTACTTATATGTTGAAGAGGATCAGCAATGAGATATTTTATTTGTTTTAGATTCTCAGCAGTGATGTTATCCAGGCCAGCAGCTTTACCTGCTTTTAAGGTGTCAATTTCATTTATTATCTCCTGATTTGTCACAGGGCTAAGGTAAAGTGTACTGGAATTCACAGTATTTGGTAATTCATTACATATTTTACTTTTGTTTTTGTTGATAAGAATGTTTGCCATACGATTTCCTATACTACAATAATGTCTATTAAACTCATTTGCTATTTGATTTTCATCTTGTAT